>WHYT01017414.1:467262-504851 GCA_009806455.1 Tetrax tetrax | reverse complement strand
CTTCTCACTCCTTCCCATCCAGTTTGTGGTATGGAAAGTCTCTCACATACTGGAATGCACTACTGCAAAGGGAGGCTCCTGCCATGTCTTGCTCTATGCAGAGACGCAAGCATAACTCACCAGGTAGATATGCTTTAAAAGCTACCTAAAGAGACTATAGTGCTAAAAACTCTGCTAAACAACATAAAATGTCTTCAGAGAAAAAAAAAAAAAGGATGAGTCCAGGTCAACAAAAGCAGAGAAACAGTGCCATTCACCCTCCAATCATAGCTCTTTTTCTTCTCGAAAACTACAGCATAATTTAAAAAAAAAAAAATTCCTGGCACCACTTATGTTTATCTCATACTTTTGCTTTTGAAATAATTCCTGGTAAAGTTTCAAAACTTTCCTTAGCCATGTATTAGCAAAGTAGGAGCCTTTCGCCATAAAAGATAAATAACTTTGCTGACTGTTAGCTTTCCCTGTTTACTGTGTTTTTATAATATTGCTTTTGCTCTATATACAGCACTAAAGATTGCTCCATGGTCACAACTCATCTCCTTTGTTAATGCTCTAAGTGATCATTAAAATGTATTTCAAGATTTAGCTTCTGCATCTTCAGTCCGTGTTATTAAATAGATGGAAAAAAATGGGTTAGAAATAATGTTAACAAATTTCAATTAAGTCACCAATATGAAAGAACAGAATTCTCTAAAAGTCTATGAAATAGATACAAAATCCACACTCCTCTCCAGTTATTGCATATATTTCACACGAGTAGCATAAATAACAATTAACAATTTGTGGACACCCATTTTGTCCGTCTATTTTGCCTGGAATCAGTGCAAATAAGACAAGGAGCCAGTTTTATCACCCCTATATCCCTTGTAATTGTTTTCTGAACTGCTCTTCCACATGGATACACTTCTGTAACTGCAGCCACACTTTAAGCAAACTATAGAAGGCACCTGCTGAGCTTCACAGGACTACGCAAGGAATGGCGTGGAGGGATCACACCAGTTTTATGCCAGTTCACAGGCATAGACTGCTTTAACAGCTAGAAACATCAAGAAAGCATTCAAAAATCCTATTCCAGATTCAATAAGGCAAAGCAAACATCAACACCTGAAAGGATTTGAATACCAAATGAAATTACGTTAGAAACAAAGACCACTTTCAAGCAGATAACAGTATAAGCCATTTATAAGAGTGCTTCAACACAAAGCACTTTCCCCTTCTGAAATATTCCTCCTTCTGCCCCCCAACACTTCACATGAATGCCTCACGTGCCGTATAACCCTTCAGGGCAGAAATCTTCTATCCAGACAAATAGGTGAGCAATTCAAAGCAAGAGATGTTAATTTATTTGCTCTGATTTCCTGCAAATCTATGAGGATTTTAAAAAGAACAAGGTCTGAACTCCCACTCTCTTGATGTTAGGGCTGCCATTGTGAAACAAATTCCAGTAGTGACATTGTCATTGCATTCAAGTTCAGTAATGATTTTACTAAACTTTATTTCTGGCTTTCTAAAAAAAAATAATGATTTGTTACTGACCTGCACTAGAACACACTGCTTAAATATTACAGTCCCTGCATATTTCATGCTTTAGAAGATTTAAACCCACATACAAAAAAAAAAAAAGTGTCATCAGCTGTAGTTTCAGAAGATCCATAACAACTATTTTTTCAGTCATATTCACTGGGAGATCTACGATTCACCGAGAGACCACTGATTTTGAGACACATCAAAGTGAACTGGTAATTCTTCCAATGTGAGGCTGCATGTATATTTTAACTTCTTAGATTTTATTATTCATTAAGGACCCAAATAAATTATGTATGATTCATGCGATAACTCTTAAATTCAGGACCACTGAAAATCTGAGCTTACAGATGTTGCCAGTTTGATCCATTTCAGAGTGATCTGCCTCACTAATGCATTCTCTCTTTTCATCTCTATGGATGATGTATGGGGTTTGGCAAATTGAAAACTTCTTATATGATAAATTGTGAAATAGTCTTTATAATCATGGAAATAGTGCTTTCTGAAGATGAATTTTGTCTGTGAAGATCGCTAAGGTTCTTATATTTACCAAACATATGTTTCCTATAACAACTCTATAGCAAATTTGTGTAACGAAGAATTAGATCATTGTTATTTTATGCATTAATTGATATTGCTAAAAACTAGAATATAACCTCTCAAGCATTGAAAGAATGATGAGGCCAAATATTTGTAAAGTCTTGGATTTCATTGATCCCGCTGCTTAGTCATGTTTTGGACCAGAACATCAAAATGTTCACCTGTTTGTCAGTCCAATGACTGTAAAACTGATAAAGATATTTTTTTTCATCCCTTGAAATGACTTTTCACCTTTTAAGTCTGAAGTATACTCTAATTTTTTAAGTGTATTCTTTGGTCTTTGATGGGCTGTTCAATCAACCTTAGTGACATGGCAATTTAAAAGTTTCCTACACGGTGATCAGTATCTGTCAGTTTGGGAGAAAATAGTGTTCGGTGGGAGGGGAGGAGTTAGGATGAAATGCTAATGTCTGGACAGACCAGACATTCAAAACTTCCTGTTCACTTTGTCACAGAATACCTTATGTTTCTCAATCAAAATATAAAGATTACAGTCACAACTGTAGTGTTATCATTGTGTGAAGAAGATTTATACATCAATTTTTATTTTTACCATCTTATATCTGCTCACTTCTTGCTCTTCCCAAGCTTTTAGATCATAATTCAGATTACAAGTTAAACAGGTTGCATGTAGAACTACCAACACAGTCAATTCAGCAACCTCTATGTAAGGCTTTAAGTTGATAACGGGGACTGCTCTCTTAATCCTAAAGTTCAAAAATTAAATTAAAAAATTATTGTAATATATATTAAACAAATAAACCTTAAAGCTTAATAGTTTAAATAAAAAAACCTGCTAGCTGAAATAGACAGTGTCTTTCCTTCTTATCTATAAAATATGTACATATTTTGTAAGACTGTCTAGGCACGCCAAACAGCTTCAGAGGAGGCTTTCTGTTTTCAAATACAGAAGTAAATACAAGTAAGGCCATCTATATATTAAGAATTTTATAATGCTAGCCAGTTTTTTTTTGCCTAGTAGATACCAGCATTTATTAAAACCTAATCTGTGACATTTCATTGGGAAGAGGGAACATTTTCATGGGTATTATATCCCATCAGTTTTCCTAGCCTCGGAATTATTTGGAGAGTGCTTTTGAGTGTATTTTTATTTTTGCCTCCTATTCCTCCTTACATAGGTTTTATTTTTTATTGGTTTTTTTTTTTTAAAGTAGCTGTCCTCAGCTCAGACTGGTGGCCTAAATATATTGCAGACCTTACTATGCCTCCAGCAAGAACACTGGCAAGTTATGAGGACAGCACACTTTCTGCGATGCCCTTCAGTATGTTTATAAGGAAGCTGAGAGACAATAAGTGACAAGCCATTGTTTGCAGTCAGATCCTATCTGCCTTTCTGTAGAGGAAAGCTGAGGATACAAATAATGTTTGCAGTGTAAGATTTCACTTTCAGGAGAAGGATCATGAGAGGACAGTTGTTGAAAGACGTAAAACCAACGTTAGACAGAGGGGAAGATAAGTTAGCCAATAGCTGTCAATTAATGTTGGGATTTGGGCTATTTACAGTTTAGCATGGAAAACAACTGAATACTTCTTCACCTAAGCAAAGAGACTGACTGATATGGACACTTCAGTTAGAAGGTATTCTTCAGCTACTTTTTGTTTTATCAGTGCTGCGGCCGCGAAGTTTGTATTCTTCAAGTCTGGTCCCATACTCATACAAGTGCACAGCTCAAGCTCTGGAGACTTATTTTAAAAGAGAGTAAGAAACTTGTCAAACAAGGCATGTTAATGTACTGCTTGGAGTTCTAAAGATGAAAATGTCAAACAATTTGGTTCACTGGCTTCTTTTTCTTCAATACAGATGAAAAAAATGAAAACCTTTACCTGCTGAAACCAGTGGGATACTTTCCATCAACTTTAATGGTATCAGAACTTTATCCAATATTTCTTCATATACAAAGAGATGAACAGCACCAAAACATGCATCACATCTAGTGTAGCAGGAAAAATTTCATACAAAAATTCTTTTAGAAGCCTTAGGAGATTTGTAAGAAGCTATTCCTTCAACTGGAAAACTCAGTAGCTGAAGAAGATCATTGATTTAAAGTGCAAAGTGTAGATCTATATGAGTTTCTCTCTTGTATAACTTCAAAAACCCTTTGTATCCCTTTGTGCTTGCCAGGTCTTACAAACTGAGGTCCAGCAACAAAGTCTGTTAATTACCAAGTTCTCCATGTCACTCATTCTATGTGCTTGCACTGCTTTTTTGCACCCTGAGATAAACAGAAAATGTATATAGCTTTTAGGTCCACTGAACTTGAGTTGGAACAGCTTACCCAAAGTCATGGCACTATTCACTGAAAGTACTGTTGTATTTTTTAAAAGCCATCTATTTACAGACAATATGGAAAATTTTACAGTCATATTCTTTAATGGATCTTAATAGAAGCTTCCGAGAAAGGGTTTAGTTCCAGACAGCAATTGGTTAGTTATCCCTAAAACAAACAAAAAAACCCAACAACAACAAAAAATAAGGAGTTTACAGCTCAGTTAAATCCTTAGTGACTGTCATTCCTGGCCAATTCCTTAAACCATTAATTCACAGCTATTCTAAGTTCTGCCTTCTGACTTCCACACCTATCCTGCTACCTTCTGCCTATTCAGGAGTCAATTGCTGCAGGAATGACAAGTATTAAAATATATACACATTTATTTCCATACACACATATATATTTATACACATACGCACATGTATGTTTGTCTTTCAATTCTAGGTTGCTGCCAGAACACTTTCTTCCTAATGCAGCTTTGCTCAAACAAAGCTTTCCACCTTCTGGCTGGGAATAGGAGAACAAAGGGAGTGACAGGATAAAGTGCAAGGGAGATAGACTAGCATGGAGAATTCTGCAATGTAGTGAGAGATATCACAGCGAGAAAGGCTAAAAGCATTAGAATAAAACCCTCTCGGGCATTTGTGGGTTGCTACCCGAAGCACAAAGAGATAAGCTATGCATTCTTTCTCAGAATTCCTTGTTGTACGAACCATAGGATATACTGGTATCCAAGCCACAGGATGCTGACCTCACTCCTTTTTGGCTATATAGCTCCCAGTGGCTTCTCAGTTATATTATTCAGGTTGAACATATTAAAAAAAAAAAAAAAATTGTTCACTTTACTATGTATCATCTTCAGCAGAACAAAAAAAAAATCCTATTTTCTTTGCATGAATTATTCAGACTGGTGGTATCCTACTGGAATTACTTTAACAGTTATATTCCAACAAAACTTTCTCCTTCTTTAAAGAACTAGAGACTTTAGTAAGTGGAGATAACTATAATATCGTATGTTTCTGTGGATTTTTTTTCTGCCATTTAAGTCATTATTATTAGCAGAGTAGACCAACATTGCATGCTGAATAATATAAGATCGGTTTAAATTCAAGAAGCTACATAGTAGCTGATAAACAAAGATGGGTATTTACAAGTGTAATTTGTGCTGTAAAATAATTTGTGCTGTTTGCACAGTACGAGCACCATTTTTGACATGAATCACCTAACTAGATCTGAACAACATAACATCTAAGTGGCAATCAACAAGGTATTTGATGTATAAACAGGGTACTGGAATCCAGTCACCAAATATTAATGGAATTGGAACAGGCTGCCAATGACATTGATACCTAGCTTTTGTTATATTTCATATTGGCTAAATTGCCATATATCCAAAATCAAATGTAACCAATAACTAGAAGTAGGAAAAATATTAATAAATGATAACCTAGCAGCCTAGAGTTTTTAAAAAAGCAACACAGAAACATTATATAAATTAAACCATAATCATAATCCTGAGCCTAATTTTGTTAAGATTAAGGGGGGAAAAAGTAAGTAAAAAAAAAAAATCAACAAACCTAACGAAAATTGCTTACATTCAAGTTTTTTTTAAAAACAATTCTATGAATTTTTAAAGGGGAACAGAAAGGCATTTGGATGATTCAAAATTAGGATCTTTTCCTTTAAAATCTTTATGGTCTGACAAGACTGAAAGACACAGTAAAATAAAAAATCTTGTAATTTCTTTCTGTTAATTGACTGGAATTACTGCTATTTAAGTTTTGAGAATGTGATGCACAATATTTTATCCTCGCTCTCTCACACACACGCACACATATATATGGGAAAATTTAGAAAGTAATACTATATTTCAAATGGCTCAAAGGCCTTCAAAATGTCATTTGTGTTAGTTTGTTTCTGCTGTCTTTTTCTTCAGAAAGGAAAGCATGCACTGAAAATACTTTTATTTATTCTATGTAAGCTTTTAAAAAATATCTGTACAGTGAAGTTCTTTACTAAACATCATAATTCCAATGCATTTATTCAACATATTTCTGATTCAAATTAATTCTGAGCTAAATTGTTTGTTTTAAGTGCATCATATGAATTACTATTAGCCAAAGTGAAAACCAGCACCTCTTTCCTTGCTATTTCACATTTTCTGAACAGCTTCTTCAGGTGAAGTGTTTATTATATTTACAGTACATTATATTTTCCTGGTCATTTGAAAGCAGTATTATACTCAGTTCCAGTGCTGTATTATGCTACAATACACTGTTTTAAAACAGTTGTTTGTTTTTTTTTTTTTTAATAGCTGCTTAGGAGAAATAACCAAGACTATAAAAAAATTAAAAATCCATTATTTAAGGTAAGATTTATTCCATTCTGATTTAAATTAGTGCTTAACACCGGGAATTCAAATTCATCCTGTAAAGCATTGAAGATGATGAAGGCACATAAAAAGCTAATCCTTGGACACATGGAGGTCCTGTGCCCCACTTTTGGAACTGGCCAGAAGCAAAGCAGCTGAATTCCAAAGGCAGCTCTGCTCTGAACACCCTACAGATGCAGGAAGGTACAGCTCTCTGCCTGAGCTTACAGACCTGCTTCAGGTTTGGCAGCACCTCCTATTTAGTCAATTCAGAGAGCAGGGCAATGCTTACTCATCTGGCATCATTCATGCAGAGCTACCAAAAATACAGCAGGAAATCAGAGAAACTCAGTGCTACCATGTCATCCCTGAAGCAGAAGCAACAAGGGAAAGGGCCCATCAGAAAAGCCTATTTCATGCACATTGCAGTAAGGTCACACCACTTTGTAACTAAGTAGTGCCTCTCTTACATGCTCATCTCAAAGCTTAACACAAAAATCTTCTAAGTTCTGTGGTAATCACATAAGAGCTACCTGAAGAGGTCTAAAATTATGATAAGCCAAAAGAGTGTGACATTGAAAATTGGGGCATCTACATTTCCTTGAGTTCTGAGAAATAAAAATATTTTAAAATAAGATAGGACATGACATAACACTCAAGTTATCATACTTCTCAATTTATCACAAGATTTAACTTATTGCATTGATGCTAGATTTTGTATTCTTAAATAATTTATGAATCACATAAATGGATAAATTATGGATAAATTGTTAGGACAGAAGTGAATCTCTCTATCCTTCTGTTTAAAGATCTACTATTAGAATTTTATTGTAACTTATACAATACTGTATCATTTAGGAAGGAAAAAACAATTCATAAGAACTGAAGAAAGGAGCAAGGATTTCCTTTGGACAACGATCTAACATGATAGAAACATAAAAGGCCCTACCTGTTAATAGTTAAGACAAAGCTTTATTAAAACAAATTTCATTTTCATCAATGACATTGTGCAGAACTGGATTCCTGCCTAATGAATGACAGAGCCACTTCTGTGGAAATAACTAATGGGAACAGAACCTGCATCTTATTCATGATGGTGCTGAAAGTCTTACAGAAACTGTCAGTTCAGGTTTGTAAACTGTCAATTTACATCAAGCCCTTTAAAAATTGCAATAAAAAGATTAAGACTTTGTTATAAATAAGATTTTTGAATCAGCAATGATCAGACCTTTGCAGAAAACTGCTGCAGTAACATTCCATTAAGAAAGACAAGCTGTAGGAACTAGTTTTTTCCACTGACATCATATGAGCAGTTTTTGCTGCATTGTCTAGGTAGGCACAAAATCCTAAAATATTCCTTTTTTTTTTTTCCTGAGGAAAAAGTGCTTAAAATAAACATTTATTTTTTGAAGAATAATTTTAAAATATATTTTCCTTAAATTTTAGAGACATTTTCCATACACGTACATTTTACTAGTGAAAAATGTTTTGTTGATGCACATAGACTATTCCTACAAGCTATATACTCCTATCCTCTGTGGGCGTTCAATTAGTTGTTGCTAATCACACATTCCCCAAACTAAGCTTACCAGTGTCCACTCCTGAAAAAAAAACAACAAAAAAAAAACCCCAAAACCATCACACTAAAAAAAAAAGCCAACCAACAATAAGTGGGAATTCTGTCTTTCCTTGAAATGTCAGTCTGTTGTATCAGAACCTCTAATCTGTTGTCCTAGATTGGGTTCAAGCCTTTTAAATTAGACAGGTTTACAGTAACTACTTTGGCTCTAAAGACTTAAACTTTGATAATCCCTATAAAATGGGGAGTAGTGTATTTAGGGTATGCAAAGGTGATGATTCAAGGATGTGTGTAATGTCCCAAGGCACAGATTCTTCCATCAGGTTACCATGGTGTAGTAAGATCAGACCATCCAAATCATTATGGGATTTGGATGGCTCTCCTGTGTGTCCAGGCATTTTGGGATACAAATATAGACCCATGTTGGTGATGTGCAGTAAGGAAGGAGAAAGAAGAAGGAAAAATTCCTCCCCTCTGTCGGTCACTGGTTTATTATGATGTATTATGGAGAAAAACCTTATGGCAAGTAAACTTCTTGTGCTCACTCTGCAACTCCAGACCAGAACTGTCCACACCTCAACCTTCCAACACTGAAGCATCTTCTCTCGAGTTACAATCACGGCAAGGCTGTTGTATGGGCAGTCAGACCAACGAGTGTTAGACACATTCTACAGTCTCTTTCCCTTCAAATGTATCAAGTCTCTTGATCTACTTTGATCTACTCTTCTCTCAAAAAAAAATATCTGCTGTAGAATCAAGTTTTGCTTTTAAAATTTTAATGTTCTGATTAAAAGTATTGCAAGTTA
The DNA here is from genome assembly GCA_009806455.1 of Tetrax tetrax. Taxonomy (NCBI): domain Eukaryota; kingdom Metazoa; phylum Chordata; class Aves; order Otidiformes; family Otididae; genus Tetrax; species Tetrax tetrax. The sequence continues at coordinate 495,680 of WHYT01017414.1, read as the reverse complement.
TTATCAGAGTGTTACTGATTTTTAGCTACAGTTTTGAAGACCTTCCTAAGCTCTTAGTGGCAAGACCACAGCAAGACCAGAAGCAGGACTACATTATTCTTTCCCTAACTTAAAGTTTTTTCATGATTACTGAATTGCCTTACTATTCACACCCCGGAATACATTCTGAATACATAGTTATCTTGTACAATGAAAGGTTACCCAGTGGAAATCATCAACACAGGCCAGAAGTAGCAGAAGGTATTCTGTTGCAACCCCCAATGCTAAAAGGTATGAGGTCCAAAGTACATAGTAAAATTTATGCAAATTTTGGTAAGGCTACTTGATTATCTTTTCCTATCATCTATAAAGGGTTCTTTATGCAGTAAAATAAAAAAAATAAAAAGCTATTTCTAGCAGTAAAGGAGCATTTAAGGTACCGTCGTTGGTCTAACAAAAGCAGAAGGACCCAGAGAACTTAAAAAAAAAAAATGCAAGAGAATGACAAGTGTCAACAGAGAAAAACATTAGTTACATGGAGGTTTGGCAGCCTAGTGGTCAATCTATAGCCAATATCACTATGACAAATCCTGCATCAGCTGAAGACCTGTTCAAAGATGTGGAGCTTTCATGGACAGCTGCCAATCCTAAGACACCACAGTGTTTTTTGGCTGTCCTGAGCTACATGAGGTCAGAGTTACCTCTGACTGTAGCAGTAGGCCATGTCCCCTCCACATTACTTTTGAGATGTACCCCTTCAAAAAACTGACCTTGTCCCCTTGTTTTAAGTGACTGAAACTGCTCGACTCACAAGAATGCTTTTCACAAAGCCACAATGGATATTCTTTGCCGACATGATCATCTTGAAAAGTTTCAGTTCCCTTCAAATCTTGTTTTTCTAGGTATGTTTCATCAGAAACAGCATTGTAACATAGCATAACTGAATCCAGAGATTCAGAAATGTTGTGCAGCCTGCTTTTCCATTCAGACAGTTTAGATTATATTTTTCAATATTAGAGTAATACAGTCTATATGTGATGGTTTAGCCCGAATCACCACACAGTTTCTCGCTCACCCTCCCCCTCCCAGGCGGGATGGGGGAGAGAATTGGGAAGGAAGGAGAACTCGTGGGTTGAGATGACGACAATTTACTAAAATAACAAAGGAAAACTACAATAATAACAGAATATAAGGATATTAAAATATACAAGGTAAACAATGTATGTTTTCTCACCACCTGATGTCCCAATGACCGATACAGCCCGTCCCGAGCAGCGATCGCGGAAACAAAAGCGAGCGGCAAGCAAAGGAGCAAAAAGGGAGCCAGCAAGGTAGAGGGAACGATGCCAGCAAACTGAAGAGAAAGATGGATGCCAGGAAGGCAGATACCCGCCTTGGCCAGCCCCCACTTATATACTGAGCATGACGTTTATGGCATGGAATACTCTCTTTGGCCAGTTTGGATCAATTATTCTGTCTGTCTTTCTCCCAGCTTCCTGCATCTGCAAGCAAGACTTGGAAAGCAGGACGGTGTCCTTGGTCTCATTCACAACAACTCATATCATCAGGGTGTTTATCAACATTCTTCAGACACGAAATCCAAAACATACCAGCTACTGAGAGGAAAAAATTAACTCCATCCCTGCCAAAACCAGGACACTATATTATGCCAATAAATATTGTACTGAAAAGTGTATCAGCAGTATATATTTAGGTCCTCAGCATGACTAAGTTATCAAAAAATATAAATAACCTCTCATATTAATAAAATGTGCAACACCATTTGAAACTTGACAAAAGTGAATGGAAAGACTCACATTAGCAGTAACGGGTCTTGGATCAGGCTCTTAAAATCAAGGGCTTCTCGTAAGAAGTAATTATACCATTTGCTTGTAAGGAAAAAAGAAAAATCTCAGTGGGAATGTAAGTGTACTTACTATTTGGATTTTATGATGACTAGTTATGAACCACTTCTGGAGGTTATTGGTAAATAACAGGAAGTAGAAAAATGTATAGGACTACTTGACTTCAAATAAGAATTAGTTCTTTTTCTGAAGGTTATGTATAGCTACTTTTCTAAAAAAAATCCTTTTTTTTTTAAAAAAAAAAAGCAAACCAAAATTAATATCAAATTTTTAAAATGTTGCTCTTACTTTTCTGTTTCCATGTTTTCATGTGTGCAGTATCCCAAAAATCCATTTCGAAATCATCATGTAATAAGATATAATAACTGAAGATGTTAGTGTTATTTCTAGATACTACCCAGAAACAAAGTCTAGGTGGAGTATTATATGCAGGTTATTTATGTACTTACTGGGGGAAAACACTTAATTAAGAAAAGAGTGAGAGTAAGTACTAATATAGGTGTTAAAGGGTACTATGATGAACTGTGGAAGTCTGTTTACTAATTAAACTGCAGAGGAGATAAGTTGTCATGTGTAAGTATTCCCAATGTAACAGTGAAGTCAGCTAAGCACTGAGCTGTATTATCCCTTGAAAAAATAACTTCTTGGTTATACTTGTTCTGGGAAAAGGACTGAGGGATGGGCAAGCAGGGATCGTCTCAGAGAAGAGCCTTTTTACAACCACTCATTACACTTGCTGTGCTGCTATTGCCCCTTTCACCATCTCAAGTTTAGAAAAATTTCCCCATTTTAGATATCCAACTTCAGTGAGTTACATATTTAATTTAACTCCAGCAATAGTTCATATTTAATAAGCATTCCTGAGAAGACTTATGTCTCTAGTCAGACATATTGAGCTCTCCCTCTTGTTACTAGTGTCCTAATCTTCCACCTAATACATTAGTTTTCCCCAGAAGTCCTGCAACTAATAAGGCAAACATCCACATCCCACTGAAAAATACAGGAGAAGACATTCAAAACCTGCTTTTTTTTTAAAAGAGCTTTGAAGTTTTGCAGCACCAACTATAGTCACTTTTCTAAAACTTTATTTAAATAAGCAAGTGTGGAAGCCAAGACATCAGTAATGACAATACTGCTGTCAGATTAAGACAAAGGCCCATATCCCTACACTTCACTGTTTTTTATTCTCCTAGACAGTATGCTTGACTCTGATAGGAACACTTTCTTTGTCCACTTGAGTCAGAAGTTAGCACTGCAGAACTGCAAGTATCGTTTAAAAGCCTCATCTATTATTACCTCTAATGATGCTACCACCATATGCCACAAGTTACTAATTGGTAATAACACCATTATCAGCTACATCCAGATTTCAGACTAATGATCTTAAAATAGATTCCTCTTATAATTTTTGCTAAGAATAAGGGTTACTTATTGCATTTATGTAACACTTCAGTTGTCTAGATATTTCATAATCTTTCTAGAGAATAATTTGTCTATTGTCTTGCCTAGCTCTCGTTTGAAGAAGTTACTTAATTGCACCTTCTTTCCATTCTTAATTGAGATAGTCATACAAGCATCACAAAGGAGGAAAATGTATCACTCAAGAGGAAAAAAGTATTCTTGCCCTCCTCAGAGAAGGTGAAGGATATTCAATTATACTCAAGTATTACATTTGGGGAGGGAAATGTTTGGGGGGGGTTTGTTTCTTTAGTTTGTTTTGTTTGTTAATTTTGTTAAGTCTAGGCAAGCTTTAACTTGTAATTTACTTTCTCCTGAAAACTCCAAAGCTATTTGTCTACCAAACTAGAAATTAGTTTTTGTCACCTACATACCAAAAGGTTTTATAAAAACAAATTTTCTGATATTAGGTCAAGCATTTTTCAGATAAAAATCTTTATTTTCTAGAAAATCAGTAAAATAAACTTTTCACAATACATCCAAAACTTTTTGAGCAAAATGTAGCAAAATCCACAGAAAGCCATGAACCCAGCCCTTCTAAACTGAAATTCTTTAAACAGTGTCTATCCAAAAGTTAACTGCTTATACAATTAGAGAGAATCATACAAGCTCTGTGGCTTTAGGATATCTGTTCCTCAAATCTTCATAATAAATCCACATTGTACTGATAATAAATAGCTACTTAGGGCTCCTAAGCACAGGTAAAGATACCTTAACACTTAACTTCCAAGAATGTGCACGATTACTTTATAGGCTAAAAGTACTAGACAATAAGCAGGACTGCAGGAGAGGCTCCCAAAGAAGGCTTGATCATGCCCACATCACAGCCAAGACAGGCTGCTTAGTACAGTAGGTATTAAAATATCTTTGGTGATGTAGAACTTGGTCTTTATATAATCTACTTATTATTTGTTCTATTTGTATTTGTGCACCACTTTTAAAAACAACAACAATTTGGATATGTCAAAATGTTGCTGATTTTGTGTAATTATCTTTTCTCATTTACTGAGATATTACCTCTTAGCACCAACACAGAATTTTTTCTTCGTAGTATTCAGTCAATATTGCTAGCTTGGACTTGAAAACTTCTAATTTCTATTTGATATGTATTGGAGTTCTACATGCTTTTCACTTTGTGTGCCTCTATCTGATTTATCAGAAATCCGGTAGCAATTTAGTGATTACAAAAGTATATTCCCCTCTGTTTTCTCTACCACTTATTAAATTACAGATGATTGTCTCATACAAGTTAGAATTTTAAAGCTGGATGAGAGTTAGTTGGCGAGGGGCAAAGTTCAGTACAGGACCCTGACCATAGAGCACGATCCATGTGCCCACATTTAGGAAGGACAGCTGATGAGGTCCCTAGGACCAAGACTGGAGCTGTGCTGCACCCCAGGGACCACGCAAGGTCCACCCATGCTGAAGTCCCGTCTGCTTGTGTCTTTAGTAGATAACATGAAGTTACTTCAGTTCTCCTGTCATTCCGCCAGCAACAGTGACAGGTGCGTAAGCTTATCCTGAGTGCAAAGGAGAGAGAACAGATGGATACAGACAGGGGAGCACACGGAAACCGTGGGACCGTATTGGCAGTAGTCATAACACATCACCAGGCTAACTGTCGGCATGATCCCTGCAGGCATCAGAGCAAAGGGGAGTTAAAGAGGGATTTGAAGGGGATAATGAAGTAGCCCGACAGGCATTTACAAAAATCTCTTCTCAAGCATGAGGGACGGTGCAAGAGAAAGGAGGCTTTGCTGAAACACGTAGTGGGGAGCAGGGAAGATGCTGACATCGGGAGCCGTCTGGGAGCAGGAGTGAGGCATTTAACACCGAGTGGGAAATAAGAAGGGAGGAGTGATATTGTGAAGGGCCTTGAAAGCAGAGACAATTTAAGATTTGATGCAGCCAAGGGAAAAGGATATTGTCAGAATGACTGGCTGTGAAGTGTCATTTGCAGTCTCCATGCATATCAACACAGTAATGAAGACTGGGTAAGACCATCAAAACAGAAAGGTTTATTTTTTTTCTGCACTGGAACTAATTTAAAAAAAAAAACCCTACATTTGTCATTAAATAGAAACATCGTAATAGAAGCTAAAATAAGGTTGCCTAATAAGAAAACCAATCGGCAGAATCTATCCAGTTACATTTCACTGCATAATACCACCATTAATTCTAGCAATATTGCCAGTGGAACAGGCTGAAATTGTCATTTCCGACAGAAAAAATATTCTGGAAGACAACCAAATCTATGATGGATGTAGGCAGGCACAAATCCATTTAAATCATTGATGCAGTACCGGTTTCTGTCAGCTGCAATAGTCTCCCTCGATGTTTCATGAAGTTTATGACAAACAAATTACAATACTTGGAGAAAGCAAAACTTGCTATGTACCACACTGAGATATAAATATGGCACAAGTGTTACTTATCAGAACATATATGTTCCACTCCGTACAACTTCATTCAGATAAGATTTAACAGAAAAAGCTATACTAAGATAATACAGGCATAAAACACAAAGTTTTTGAGAAAGTTAAAAGATAAAGAACACTCTAAACAACTGATTATTTCACCCTATACTTAAAGTGCCACCCATAGCATTTTAACATTCAATGATTTCAAACTACATTTGCAATTCATATTCCTGCAAGAAAGGATAGAATAGTCTACTGAAGTCTATTAAGTTATAATTATGTAGCTTTAAAAAATATATTCGTCGCCTTTAGTATCTAAAATGGTTTTAAGATTTTTTTTTCTATCTACCTTTCTAACTTGCCTTCTATTTAGTTTAGCTAATAGCTAAATAAGAAAGAAATAATTCTTTCTTAAGAACAAGCTGTTCTGAAACACCATGAAATACAGAGAAGTTAAGTAACTTAACCACATTTTCTGGTCCATAGGAACACAGGAGAAAATTAACTAATAATTGCCATATTTTTCCCCAGTATCACTTGGACTTCTATAGAACTGCGAGTATAATAACTACTAAAATAGACTTGGCTGCCCAATCACTTTCACAGAAGACCTCAAGTTCTCATTTTGAGATCTTTTCCCAGAAAGATAACTTCAACACTTGGTTTTCTCATCCCTTGATTTTTCAGAAGTCAAAGCAAACAAAGTTTAATTTCAGGGAGTAAAAAAAGCCACTGAATAATTACGTAACTGCCTAATGGGAAGACAGTGTGAATCTCATATGAATTTTTCCCCATCACACCACAGAAGATAGCAATTTCTGTCCCTCTCTTGGAAGGCTTTCTCCCTCTTTTCTATAGCCTAATACCAAAAAAAAAAAACCCCCAACTCTCCCCCCCAAAAAACCCAACCCCAAATTAAAACCAAACAAACCAGGCAAAAACCCCCTGAGCTACATAGTATTATATTTTAGTGATAACTGAATTAAGATGCAAAATGATTTATAATCTCTTCTTTAGCCAAAGGGAAGGAGTCACAGCTCTATAGAAAAAGAAGGGTCAAGAACTGCCTCCTACAGAAACACCTAGCAGGGTTTCCTTTGAAAAGCCAAAGAGCCCATGTCTCATGTCAAAGCTCCTCTTATCTCTGTTCCAATATATTGACTTTAGTTTCCACAGTGCTGATAAGAAAAAAAAAAAAAAAAGTCAATTATTGTTGGGTTGTTTCGTTTGGCCTTTTTTTTTTTCACATTGAACTATTTTCAGAAGAGGAACTGCAACATTATGATGGATGTCTTTAGAAAAGAGGAAGCCAACAAAACTTTGTCCACTACAGTAATGGAAAACTGAGTGCTTTCAGAGTAAGAAATATTCATAAACTTGGCATTTAATAGTGTAAGAAGTTAGACATCTGAGTGACTTTATATAATTTGAGTGACTTTATATAATTTTTCCTTGAAGAATAGTCTGACCTTACTTCAAGGTTGCTGAATAGCACAGAGATACCTGAGAAATCCAATTCCAATTGCAGGCACCAGGTTAGTTTAGGACTAAAAAAACTACCTGTGCTTGGTACATAGTAAGGTTTCATTCACCCCAAAGACTCAACTGTTCCTATGAAATTTTTAATTATGTATATATTTATAGAGAAATACATTAAAATTTAATATTAGTTAAATTTAGTAACAAAGACAAGGATAAAGACATCTCATATGTGTCCCGGTTCTCGCTAGGACAGAGTTAATTTTCACCTGAGCTGGGAGAGGAACTGGAGCTGGTGGGGCTGTGGCTGGGGGACACAGCTGGAACAGTTTATTAATTAGCCAACAGCTGGATAGTTTACTCAAAATAGCCAAAGGGCTATTCCATACCCTGTGATATCATGTTCAGTGCATAAGTGAGGAGGGTGCAGAGGGGAGTCTCCTTCTACTTGGGAGGAAGCTGGGCATCAGGATCCACTGTGAGCTATTGTACTGAAATTATGTGCTTCAGTATTTTCTGGGGTTTTTTTTTTGTTGTTGTTTTGCTTTCTATCTTTGTTTTCTTTTCCTCTGTTGTTCTCTTAAGCTGTTGCTTGTTTGTGGGGTTGTTTTTTTTGTTTGTTTGTTTTAATCTCAACTCATGAGTTTTGCTTTCTTTTCTTCACCAATTCTTCTCCCCATCCTGCTGTAGGGGGGTGGTGAGAGGAAAGTGAGTGAATGTGTGGTATTTTGTGCTGCTGAGTAGGGCTAAACCATGACACATATAGTTTCATTTTAAGTCATATATTAAATACACCCTATTAGTATATCCAGTTTTTAAGGACTTAATGACTGTCAGGTAATTTAATATGCTGGAGCTCTGATACAGCATCCTAGGGAATGCAAAGCATCAGTGGAGACAGAGACAGCTTATCTATTTGCTACTTTCTTATGCTCCCAGGCATGGAGGTAAATGTATAAATATATTTAGTTCCACAGATCTATCAAATCAGGTAATCAGGCAAAATTCTGAAGCAAGCAGAAATACTGTTACAATTATAAACAAACAAATGCTACAGTTTGAGACAAAAAGAAATTAGAATCTCTAGGCAGTGATAATGACACCAAGAATTTATAAGCTTTTGATGCACATTCTAGATACGCATTGCATTTTATTGTAATCACAATAAGTACACTTTCACAGTACCTTTCACATGGTATGATTTAAATATTTAAGGTTTTTGCAAGAGAGATCAGGTAACATTTTTGTCCAGTTTAGAGTGTGCAAGAGCACAAGATAAATTCTCAGTTTTCATGTTTGTATGGGAGACACTTGCAAGAAAGTGGCATAAATTACTGAGATTTCCAATAATTTTCAGTGGTTTAGCAGAATTCAAAAACTTCTCTGCTACTTATCACAAATAAAAATTATTACATAAAAGGAACTTTGAAGAGTCTTAACAAAATAAGGATTCTATTGTGAAAACAGCCAGAAATAAAAAATCATTCTACCTTTTTAAAATAAGCACAAAACTACGTTGTGGAACGATGCATTCAAAAACTGCTTTACAAAGTAATATCAGAAGTGTGGAAACAACACTGCAGCACCTCGCCCTGCCTTCCCATGGAGGCAAAGCAAGCTAGCATTTAGTGATCATCCAAAACCAGGAGTCTCAAGGGTCTACTTCAATGAATGCAGCAGACACGTGATATTATGCTTTCATATCACCTAATACATGCAATTAAATGGATCTCTACTTCACTGTAAACAAACTTTTCCACTGCCATATCCAGCCTTCTTCCCACCTTATCTCATTGTTCAAGGCTCTCTACATACTCAGCCTCTCTATTAAAAGGGACTAAGACAAATCTGACCTCTAAAGTCTTAGCAGAAGTCTCAGACTTTCCCTTTTAAGAAGGAATAGAGCTAGGACACTTTGAATCATACAATCATAAAATGGTTTGGGTTAGAAAGGACCGTTGAAGGTCATCTAGTCCAACCCCCCTGCAAGAGGCAGGGACATCTTCAATTAGATCAGGTTGCTCAGAGCCCCGTCCAACCTGGCCTTAAATGTTTCCAGGGATGGGGCATTAACCAACTCTCTGGGCAACCTGTTCCAGAGTTCCACCACCCTCATTGTAATCTTTTTTTTTTTCCTTGTATCGAGTCTGAATCTGCCTCCTATTTTAAACCCATTATTCCTCATCCTATCACAACAGACCCTGCTAAAGAGTTTCTTCCCATCTTTCTTGAAGGCCCACTTTAGGTACTGGAAGGCTGCTATAAGGTCTCCCTGGAGCCTTCTCTTCTCCAGACTAAACAGCCCCAGCTCTCTCAGATGTCCTCATAGGAAAAATGCTCCAGCCCTCTGATCATCTTCGTGGCCCTCATCTGGACTCTCTCCAACTGGCCCATGTCCTTCTTATGTTGTGGACTCCAGAGCTGAATGCAGTATTCCAGGTGGAGTCTCAGCAGAGCAGAATAGAGGGGCAGAATCACCTCCCTCGACCTGCTGGCCATGCTCCTTTTGATGCAGCCCAGGATGAAGTTGGCTTTCTGGGCTGGAAGCGTGCACTGCCAGCTCATGTTGAGCTTTTCATCCACCAGTACCACAAAGTCCATCTCGTCAGGGCTTCTCTCAATCCATTCTCCACTCAGTCTGTATTTGTTCTTGGGATTGCCCCAACCCATGTGCAGGACCTTGCACTTGGCCTGGTTGAACTTGATGAGGTTTGCAATGGCCCACCTCTCCAGCCTGTCAAGATCCTTTCACTTAAGCACTGTAAATGCCTCTAGACCCCAGTCTCTCACAATGTACTGACAACTCTCTGGAACTGAGGAAAAATAGATACACCTAAGGATCAAAGCTGTTCTAGTATCCCTTTGTTTCCTTGTAGAAGATATCATATGAAAGCCTTGCAGCAGACATTCTGTCCCCGCTCATTCAACTCTTACTGCCCCTTGGGAGGGCATAAAATTTTTCTACAGTGGAGTTCTTCAGTTCTGTCAGCATCATGTAAAAATCCCCCAGGACATAACTCTGGTAGCAAACACATTTCCAGGAACCACAGCACAAATTCTGCCTGTTGTCAGAAACTGCCAAATTGTCAAGACCCACTTAGAGAAAACAGTTTAGAGGCTTTTACACTCTGGACCTCAGTCACTATCAAGATTTTGCTCCACTTAGTCTTTTAATTCCCCAGAATTCAAAATAATTGTTGAACTGTCTGTGGTTTGTTCAAGCAAGTTCTCTAAATATGAAAAGCTGGAGATCTAACACTAAGCAATGCTTATTTGTGGTAATTATTTTAGGCAAGTAAGCACAGTACAAATTCTAAAGTCCATTTTAGAGAAATACCTACAAGTAGGATACCACTGGAAATACAGTAAAACAAAAGCACATTCATTGCACATGTAGGGCAAGATCCTACTTGTGTTTGTGTAACTCCAGTGCTCTCTTTGACATGAAAAAACTGAACTCTTCTCCAAGTTAAGGGAACTTCCTAGCCATACGACCAGTTCTGTGGCATCTGGGCACCACAGCCCGTCTGTTCGTGCATATGGGTGTAGTACAGTGACAGCTTTACTGCATATTAGTCATGCATCATGTAGCACATTTCTTGACAGAGGCAAAAGCAGTTTATGACTTGAAGCAAATGATTTTATCCCAAGGGGTTCTTGGAGCTAGGCAAAAGGCCAGGGCTTGGTCAACAGCTCAGGAGTCTGGCAACTATTTCCTATCACTGCTTTCTTTGTGAGGGCCTGTTACCCGATCATATTGGGGAATGTGGCCCTATGTTATGATAGAGAAGACACTTTGAGACAACTAATAAGGAGCTGCAGTGGCCATGAACATGGGTTATTCAATCACAGAATCTCAGAATGGCTGAGGTTGGAAAGGACCTCAAGATAATCTTGTTTATGGCCCCCTTTGCTCACTCAGGACCATCTAGACCGTGTCCAGATGGCTTTTGAGTATCTTCAAGGATGGAGACTCCACAACATTTCTGGGCAACCTACCTGGAAAGTCTGTCACCTCCTACTAAACTACCTGAAAACAGGGCTACCAGAAGCCGGACACTAAAGCTCAATATAAGTTGGTGTCTACAAACCTATATAGGCTGCAGGTTAAGCACCCTGAATGAGGTCAGCAAGCTACAAAAACTCCCACCAGCTAAAGCTAAGGGCAACTACATGCACTAACATGGACAGTTTATCTGGCCTGAAGTCATACCATGCAGCAAAGCAGGCTGCAGTGACCCCCAAGCTACCACTGAACAAGCTATGCCCTCAAACTGCATCGTTCTGCTGTTTTCCCAGGGCAAGGAAAAGCATACGCATATATGGAACAATGTGTCCAAGCACCACATTTCTGAGCTGCCTACAGAGAAGATGGCTTGGATACCACTGAAGTACCTTAAAGCATCACTATTCAATATAAGCATGCTCTGATTTGACTGGAAGTTTTAAAGGTAAAACAAACCTAGCAATTTAAAAAGGAGTTAAGCAGCTTAGAGGCTGGCAGATAAAGGCCAATCTTACTGTGACAGATTCCACAGTGTATTAGAAGAATGTATAACAATAGAGAAAAAAACACCCACAAAGCAACAGATTCCAGTATATAGACATGTAATTCAGATTTTGCAGTAAGAAACTCCATACATATTCAACTGCCTCTTCACTGACAGAAATGTATTATATCCCACTATAGTTATCCAGCAAGTGCAGGAATATTAAAAATGCTTTACAGATACTTCATTCTTCTAAGTCAAGTATTTCTTAGAGAAATAAAATATCCTGTTAGCTCCACTCTAAAGGTCATGCCAACTATAAAGTCTAATAAAAAATTTCCAGATGGCAGCAGCCAATTTCCAATAAGATTTAATTTGGTTAATTGACTGTCTTATTTACTAATTTATAGGAGTATGGAGTTCATTTAAATTAACCTCAATTGCTGTCATGATTTAAGCAAGGTTAAACAACCTGAGATAAGGAAAAAAAAAAAAAAAAGAATTGGTGTGTGTGGGAAATGACAAAGAGGTTATTTTTGTATTTAACATAATCATTGGGACTTCAGAGGTTCTTATTTTTATTTAGAACAAGGAAAAATAAGAAATACTGACTAAATTAAGTTAGCATAAGAACTATCGAAGCACAGAACTTTCTTGCTACAATTCCATTAATCATTAAAAAAAAAAAAAACAACAAACCTCTGTGTGAGACAGGAGAACAAATAAGTCAACTAATGGGAATAAGGGACTGACCTCAGCTTAGAGGGCTTGTGTAGAAAAAAAAAATCTCCAATGGACATGATCCTCAGCACTTAAACTGTAGTATCAATTCCTCACACCTCAGTTCTGCAAAAAGTTAATCCACAATATCACCTTTTTAGTACTGAAAAACTAGTTCCTCTACCGTCTTTACACACTCAGGAAGAATAAAAGAAACCTTTTTTCAGCCCAAGCCCCAATGACAATTACCTACTTCTCAAAGGAAGAAAAAGAAATAAAAGGCAGTACTAGATTGTAATAAGGCATTCGTGGACTTAGCCAGGTCTGATTGCTTATCGAATTCATCTGGGACAGTGCTTAGTTTAATCCTGAATGAGCTTAGCAAGAAAGGAAAGTTTTCACTGGAGAAAGAAGTTAGTCCTTGAAGGTATAAAAAACTTCTGCATTCATACAGACTGTTTCAATTGAAGATTTTGCTTGAAAACTGAAACTTTCTTCTGAGGAGAAAATTGCAAAGACCTTAGTGAGGTGCCTTTTCTTCCTTGCTTGGAAAAGTGAGAGAGCAGTAGCCTGCGAAGCCTGCAGAGACGAGATTGGACATGTGTCAGCTCCTGTGCCCTAGGGATCTCTGTCCCACTTGGGCCATTCCTGGCTGTGGCACAGATCAAAGACTGGGGAAATCATGGGAGAAAAGAAGATGGATTGTCCTCTGAATTCTTGAATGGCACAGAATTACAGGAATAAGTTTATGTCTGTGCTCATAGCACAGTGTTCAGGGACCATGCCCTTGCTTGCAAGGTATTTAAATTTCAGAGAGGGTTTTCTTTTTTATTGTTATTTTGTTTTGTTATGACGCTGTTTTTTGAGTTTCTTCTTTGCTCTTTCAGTTCTTGAGAGGAGGAAGGGGTTTTTTTTTCAGTAGTGAAACTAGGGAGTATGAAATAACATGAATGAAAGATCTGAAGCTTAAAGAAAAAAGTTCTACAAATTGCAAAACCCTTGATTTAAAGTCTCTGACAATGACAACTCTCAGGAATATCTCTGTTATGAAAGACCAAGTTCTCCCATCTACTGCATAAAACTTTATTCATAATTAAAAAAAATCTAATACACCTATAAACAGTACAGCTGGCTTCCTTTTTAATGGAGCTTGATATCTCTCCACACTAGGGAGCTGTTTTAGACAGAAATGTTTTTGTGAAATATTGGCAAGAAACACACATACAACAATGAAAATGCACTGCAAGATGACTTGTTGGAAGGTCAAGCGCTGATGTTACCATGCCCTACTCGCTACAGTTGTTCTCAAGCTTTCCTGACATTCATCGCAATTCCTATCCTTCAAAGGAAATCTTTGCCAAAAATCAAATCTAAATGAATATGTATAGAAAGCAGACTGTACATCAACATAAAGCAGGAGAGGCTATGTTCACATTAGCATATCTGCTGTAAACTCAGAGAGCTATAAGTGCCGGCATGACAGGATTGCTAAATAGCTCATTTGTACTTGACAATGCAGAGGTACCTGGTGCTCGCAAGCAGCAAAGAGCTGGCTGGGATGTCGAATGAGATTTGCCATCATTGCCTGATAAGTCTCATAAATGCAGCAATGATTTCAGAAAGTAATGTTTTTCTCATTCTACACAGTGTGAAGTCTTATATAGGGTCCTGAGCTAAGGTAGCTCACTTGGAAGCATTTCTAATGGACAAGTAACAAAGCAATTCTGCACAAAGAATTTGGTAGACTATATTTCCTGCAACTTTTTATATAGCATTCTTATTTTCAACTAATGTCCCATTAGTGAGAAATAAGAAGTGATAATTTCCAAACTATGATTCAGGAAAAGGTCTCTGCAGTGTCTTAATGCCCGACTGGGAGAGGAACAACTGGCTACTGCCAAAGAAGGCCCCTTCCCAGGCTTCCTGTCTGAGGCAAATTCTCCCCGGCTTCTGAATGAGGATTGACAGCGTAGTGAAAACAACAAGAAAAGATATTAAGAAAAAGTAACACTTTTAAAGTAAATGTCATGCAGCTCTGCCTAAAACACATGCTTGTTACCATCTGTTGTATACAACCTGTGCGCCTCAGCTGCGCTCTGAGCACATTACTGTTCCTCAGGGCATCACTGGGAGCTTTCTCACTCAGAAAATGTTGGACGTGGAATTGGTTTGGTGGTATATCTAGCTAATTCAGAGTGTAGCACATTTATCTGATTAATTTGAAAAGACTCTCTCTTTTGGAGACAAAAGAAAAGTCGTTTAGCACCCCACTAGAGAGATTTTGCACACACGGATAGTTTTAGCCAAGCTCAGATTTCAACCTGTGCAGAAATAGCACTCCAAGCCACACATGGCAGTGATTTTTGGTCATTCTTCTGTTCTTATTTTGCTTCCATTATTGCCAATAAGAGAGTAAAAGCAGCATATTGCTTCAGGAGTCGATATAGCTGAAGCTTTCTTCAGGAACTTTGTGAAGTAAGGAAAAGAGTCTCTCTTGGTTCATCTGTAACCAAAGAAGTTGTATTCTGAAAAGACCACTAGACCACTAGACTGGTTCAATAGCTGAAATACATGATCTGAAATATGTATTGCCAGGTAAAGCAATGAAGGATTAAGAAATGCTTTTTGTAGGGATTCTCACTCTATTTCCTCCTGGTAGAAGTCTTTTAAACTTTCTAATTGAAAATTTTCCTCTTGTCTTAAACTGCCTGAATAAATGTTCAGATTGCAACATGTATTTCAGCTATCTCATTTCCTTGAATTCCACTAGTAATTTGCTTGCTAGACATACAAGCTAAGACTGTCAGAGTATATTTGGAAAATATATTGACTCCAATTTCAAATAACTAATTAGAGAGGTGTTAAAAGGATCTGAGATACATACACTTTTATTGGTACTCTGATATATCTTCTTCACTGATTTCTAACCTATTGTAGACAAGTTCTACAGTCTCTGTGATTTTGTGTTTTTTACCATTTTATGTTTGGAGATTTTTTTTCTACTATTTACAGTGGTAAAGTTTCCCATTTTTTAATTTTGACTCCATCTGCCTCTGTCAGTCATGTTATTTTTACATTTTGGATCTGCGTGAGCTGCAATCATTCTATAACTTAAATATTTACTAATTAGTATGGACCTGTACAAAAATTAAAAAAAAAAATAGCAATTTCTCTATTGACTTGTTCAGTTTTCATCTGTTTACTTTCTATGTGCTTAGTATCTTCCTTTGGTCAGTATCTTCTTCAGCTCATTTGTTTTCGTATCCTAGCTCATCTTTCCACAGATCTCCTCAGGTCCTAACATTTTTACATTTATTTGTGCTTCAGCTCAGTCATAACACTTCCCTTTTCTTCCTAGTCAAGAAAGAGAAATTTTGGTTCTTCTAAAGTATCCATGATTCCTTGCTTGCTTACATTCTGTACTTCTTTTCCTAGACTCTTACAAACTCTCTGAGTGGAACACTAGACACAGAGTACTTATAGGTACTGTATACTGTTGTCTCAGAAGAGTTTGCCAATAAAAATGACTCCATGCACTTTCTTTAGACTCTTTCTCTCAGCCTCTTAATTTAATTTTTTTTTAAATATTATTTTTACCTGTGGCAAACCATAAACTTGTATGAAAGTCTCCTACAGAAGAGTACTTGTAAGTTAATTATTTGCCTATCATCTTTCTCTCTTGCTACAGAAATCAGTAAAAAATGCTAACTTCACCTGTTTCAGAAATTGACCCCTTGAGCCAAGACTCAAATATCTTCTTTTTTTGTCTTTTAGTTCTGATTTTAACATTAGTTACTCGGGATCATTTTCACAAAAGTAAAATACACAGATAAATCCATTTTAAAAGTTTCGTGAAACTCTTACATCAGTTCCTGAATGGGGTTGATCTGATCAAGTAGAGTAAAGGCTTTATTTCACCTCTTCAGTCCAAGCACTCTGGGGTTTTTTTTAGGGACAATTAAATCTGTAATAATTTTCATTTGCTGTCTGAACTCAGACTTCTTATTTATATTTGTAGTGCAGACCTTTGGCATTATCTTGACCATCAACTTCCCTCTCAAATCTTTAGTATACTATTCACAGTCTTAGTGACAACCTCTCCTACTGCAGGGATTTGTCTTCAGTCTACAAAATAGTAATTTCATGTCTGCTTTTCAGATGTTATCATGTATTTGGCATTCTGTGCCATCAGTCCTGCCTGCCTATTAAGTTATGTTAGCATTGTCCTGGCTCCCTATATAAATCTATTATGACTCATGGTGACAGAGGTTCATGGCAAGCTATCTTGTAATTCACCTAATTCTCAGTAAAGTTTAGCCTATTTCCACATAATCTGCTACAGTTGGTCTTCTGCAACTTAGTGCAAAGCATATAAAATCTGATAGTAATTTTTGGATTCAGCATCAATCTGTCTTCTCAGTATAAGATAATTATACATAGAGAAGTAGGCAAAAACAATACTGGGAATCAAATTAGACTCTGGATCTTCTTTTTACGGTTTCAGAATGAGAATATTATAAATGCTCTGAATATACACCTTGACTGACATGCATATGTTACACGTAAGTGGAAATGCAGCTTTCAAATGTCAATGCACATCGGGATGTTTATTTCTACGTAAACACAACCAGAACATATGGCCAACCAATAACAGTATATCAGCAGGCACTTTTTACTCCTGAGACTGTGCCTTGAAGAGAATGTACTATCATACGCCCCTTCTGGATATAGATTCTTGTCCGTGTTCAGCTGTCTAGGCACGAAAAGAATGGGGTGCTTCTTAGAGAAACAGCAATATTGTTGATTTGAGTGTCAAACTACTAAGCTTTGAAATATGTATATTCTACTGTGATTGTGTTCAAAAGAGGAAAGATGTTGTTATGTGTTAAGAAAAAAAAAGTTTACTCTTCTCCATATCTCTATAATTTGACTTCCATCATTTAAGCTAGCTAAGAATAGGATGTTGCCTTCTTAAACTTCTACTGTAGAAAACAGAAAAAATATCAGCACTGCACTACATCAGCATTGCTTTTTCAGTTAAAAGGCAAAATTCTAAAAGCTGCAAGGGTGTAATTTCCATCCTCTAAAAGTCAAAGTAAAGGTTTATGTGTCATAACAGAACATTTTATCTGAAACATTTCATAATATCTATTTCTGGAGGAACTTTAAAAAAACCACAACTGATAACTCTGGAATAACAATTATCATCTCACATTCAAAATTAGGCCAGCTATAGCCTCTCAAATGAGTAACTGGGAGGCATAAAAGGTGATGATGAGTAGAATATGTAGTTAGCCTGGTATGACTGCAACAGCAAAGAAAACAATATTTCGTATTTTTCAGATTTTATTAGCGAGAAGAGTTTGGAGGCAGTCATAGAAATATCTACATTTTAAACAGACTGTTTAAAGTATAAAACTCTTTCTTATAGCATTCTATCCTTGAATCTACCAAGCAAAACAAAGAACAACGGACTCCTAGTTTTTAAGGCAATGAGTGGGAAAAGCAGCACTGTTAAAAAGACTCTGTTTTGCTTCTGTATCTGAAGCATCCTTTTCTAACCCCTATTTATGCCTGTCAGAAATCAGCTTTCTTGGCTGGCAGTTTGATGTACTAGCAGAAGTCCATCTGGTTGGAAACCCTGAGGAGGATCTACATTTTTGCAGATAAAACAGGCAGGATTGCAGTCAAGTTAATAGACTCAGGCAAAATGACATAGTGAACTTCCATTTTTAAATAATTGGCTATGACATAAAGATATGGAAAGTAGAACACAGAGAGGAAAAAATAAAGTACTGGACTAAATTCTATTTGAGGATGCTTATTTCAACCTACAAATAAATTAGAATGCAAAGAAAACCATGGTTGTAATATTTTAGATAGTATATCTGTGAAATTATAATTTGATCGTAAGAAGTAACTCAAACCTGAGTACCTGGTTGGTTCTAACCTATTGAAAAGTGAGTGCTATTATATTCAAAATCATGTATATATGTGGGGTTTTTTTCCTCTGTTTAATTACTGACTAGCTAGGGGATCATTTACTAGATTTTGGTCTTCTGTATAATGCTGCCATCAGTTTCACTGACTAATGTAACTAGAAGAAAAAGCTCGCTGGTGTACAACGTAAGCGTATCAAATTACTTTTAAAATTTTTTGAAATAATTTTTCATCTCTACTCTTACAAAATTTGATACCTTATATATCCCTTCCTAACAGGATTCACAAACTTGCAGGTTATGGGACTGAGAAGTTATTTCTCTGTGTGTATTGCTGTAACTCTTGAGACACTTCTGTTAAAAAATATAAGAAATACAGCAAGAGAAGAGGACACAGTGACTGTTTAACATTATTCAGAGGTACATTATGTAATATATATGTTAAGTGTATAATTTTCCTGTACAGTAAAATGTTGAGTATTATAGTTTTTATTAACATCAACCAAAATATGAGGAACCCAGTACTACGTAGAGTTGGGATCATACCGTCATTCTGAACACAGTGTAATATTTTCAGCTAAATGTTTCAAATTTCTAAGATTTTTCCAGCACAATAGCAGAAAGTTTGAATGTTCAGAGATTAAATTTCAAAATTCATACAATGGATCTTAAATAGCATGGAGTTTGTGACTGGACAAAGAAATTGTACTGAATACAATTGCAAGCTAAATTATTTGAAACCTTTTGGTCACTTTTAATCAACAGTCGAGGTGTTGCTCTCATAATCATAATTCACAATATACTCTTTGAAAATATTTCCACTTTCTTAGTTTTGATCTTTGCTTCATAAAACACTAAATGCAAGTAATACTAAAATAATTAGTTATTTAGTTGCTTGTACAACCACAAGTATTTTCCTACAGCACAGTTCCAAAGTTAATGTGATGAAGCCAAAGAAGTACCACAAACTGTGCCTCATCTGGAGTCTGCCAGTCTCCTAACGTGAAAATGTTCCCAAATAGCGCAGCACTGCCGTACGACCTAATTTTATGATGCATCTTACAATATATGGTGTTTTTCTTAAAACATACTCCACAAAGATCTGCAAATTACTGGAATATTTTATTTTCAGTTTAAATAGATTACATGTCTGAAGTTTATGATTACACTTTGTGCCTGATCTGTAAGCAAAATATATGCTACAAACTCACATCAAGAGACCATTCAAAACATTAAGTATTTACCAATTTTTAAAAATTTCATGACTTTAGAAGCCTGATTTGTGGTTTTGTTCTAACAAACACAGGTTTAGAAATTTTATTACAATTGATGTTGCAGCAGATTCTTGGGATTAATGAAAACTCATGTATTTCATCTTTCAATCTGCAAATGTGTTCTGTAACCTGCTGAGGTCCTTCAAATCAGTGTTAAGAAATAGAATAATTATTGCTTCTATTTATTTAGCTGTATTCATTTGAGGAGCAGAATCAAATATTCATGCTCCTTAAACATTGTTAAAAGAGAGCTATTGATACAGTAATTAAAATTGTATTTGTAATTTTTACTCTCTCTTCTCTATTTATAGCAGAAACCTATAAAATCTTCATAGCTTTACCATTAAAAAAAACCAAACAAAAACTTGGATTCGACAAGCATAATGCTTGAAGAGATGTTAGACTTGGAAAATAATTACCTGCACTCATCAGTTCCTATAAAGGTTTACTAAAATCTGTCTATGTAGGTAGATTTAAGTCAAGTCTTCATTGGGTGGAACTGTGCCCATTAATCACAACATTTAAAATGCAATAAACTTTTAGATGGTGTCTCTGTTCCTTGCAAGGAAGCTATCAGTCTTAGGAATTAAATTCAGTGTTGTGGCATTAACAAATAACTTTCAATGTTATCCTCATCAAAGATGAGAAAAGGTCTTCAGTGTCTTTTCTTGTCCTTAACACTTTTGTGAAGATGTGGAAGGTGGAAAATTTCACCTGAAGTAAACTGAGATCAAGACAGTTTCCCTATTTTTTTTTAATTTCAGATGAGAGAGAATGTGTTATAAAGTATAAAGATTTCAGATTTTTACCAACCTTAGTTGGTAGTAATACTTAATAAGTTTAATATATATATGCTTTCCATTTATTACCATTAGGTCCTAAATCAGAAATTATATCCTGAGATCTTACATTCACCTTGCTATCACATTCTTATGTTGTTGTGGTTTCATTCTCAGACCTGATGGCTAGTAAGGTACTATTCTGCTTTCAGCACTTTTCAGTTCTGTCCCATGATTCTTTCATGCTCCAAGATTTTTTCCTGTCTATTATTTTGGGCATTCTTATGATGGTGTAACTGTAAATAAGGTCATTGCCTAAAATAACAAGCAAGGCTTCCCAGTGCTGTTTTATTATGTAGGATTTCTGGATTTAAAAAAAAAAAAAATAATAATTTAAAAACCTAACTGTAACAACTTTTAGAAAACTTCTTCCATTGTCTCTCTGGAATGAATTGATTTTTACATGTACTAGCACTGCTGTTAATGATCTTTTTAATTCCCTGATATATATACAGACGATAGGATCAGTTTTTACTTAGGCTAAAATCTCTGAGGTAGTTTTTCTATATACTTGTACTGTTTTGAATATCTACACTTCAAACTTTGGACTCTGGAATCATCAACAGTACAGCTCTACCAATCCTTTATCTACATCAGAAATATTTTACTGATATATGTTACCTTAGTGTTTTCTCTTTTTTCATATTCAGATAATTGTAGTAAAATTGGATGCTTCTAAAGTTAGCTCCTGGATTGCACTCTGGCATGCCAGAGGACAGGCTGCCCTCATGTATGGCTGCATCTTGAGCACAGGAAGAGGCAGAAAATATTTAGGTGCAGGATCTGTGATCGAGTAATATACACAGAGTTTTTAAAACAGATGTGCCACCAATGACATAGGAAAAAAAAACAATAAAAAAAAAAAAGAAAATTATGTTTTCCACTGTTACATTTTGTCCAAATTCTTTTACTCCAGTATTCAAGGACATCCAGTTTTTCCTGAATATTTGAGTGTCCTGCATTTTTATAGTACCTCCTAATTTTTGTCCCTTTTAACACATTTTTTTTTCTCACTGTTCTCCTAATAATTACATGGTAACAAATACTTTTCTAGGTAAGATTTTATGAAGTTCAGAGAGATGAGAAGTACAACAATTCCTTTGTCTAGAAAACCAAAGTAAATCCTTCAAAATACCTTCAGTTCATTCCACTGGATTTCGGCAAAGCAGAAACTCAAACTTAGCAGCTGATTATTTACCAGTTTCCTACTGTGACCATCATCCACCATACAAGAGTCCTGAATTCATTTGGTAGAATGTGAATACCTACATATTATTAAGTTTTTGTTTGGTACCAGGAGCATTATATTATAATCAATTTTTTTTTACCATTTCTGTTTCCACCAGCATTATTGATAAATCAATCAACAGACAGCTAGTCTTTTCTCCCATTGCTTCTATTGGGATTTTCTAGACTGTTTTGCAGACTCACCACCAGAAACATAAATTCAAACTCTCAGGCCCCTGGTACAGTTTAGGATGGCCAGATTAATTTTACATGCCAGCGTATATGCATGCAACCAAGACTCACAATTAAAAAAAACATTTTAAAACTCAAGAACTGTAATGCTGAGTCATGACAGCTCACCCACTGACCTTATGCAGATCCAGTCAAAGTCATATATGCATCTGACTGAGGCAACTGTGGATGGCTTTATAATCATGTCCCTAGACATGAATATGAACAGTCATAGTTTCTTTATATTCTTTTCACAGTGCAATCAAAGTCACTAATCCTGCTTATGTGGGTGAATAACATTAAACATTTGAATAATCCCTCTGACTTCTCTCTGAAACTTCTAATGAGGCAACAGCTACTTTCATGTATCATCAAAGGATTTTTTTTCCCAATAATAACAATATAGAGTTAATAAAATAAATACAACAGCAAAAAGTTTTACAGAAGAGGAAGTGCTAGTCATTCAGTTAGGGTAAATGTTCCTAAATTCTTGAATAGATTCTAGGTCTACTCATTCTTCGTAATATTTTTATCTTATTTCCTGTTCCTTTAGAGACAATGCTCATGTTTTCTATTATTTTGAATAGATATTTTTATTTATTTTTTTACCCCTACTCTTCCTATCAATTCTATTTATATGAATCTGTGTATTTGTTTTCACAGCTTCATAACGCATGGCCAAATTATGTCTCTAGCAGGTAACAAAACTAAGAACTTTTTCTTCTCTTCACAGGTAAATGTATCTATTATCCACTTGTTCTCGTTTTGTTTAGTGAAGGGGGGGCCTAAGGTGGTAGCTTCTGTAGGAAACTGCTAGAAGTTGCTCCCCTTTGTTCAGTGGACTCAGCCGGGCCTAGGGCGGACCCGCTGCTGGCCAAGGCCGAGCCAACTGGTAGCAGAATGTCCCGTGATAGCGCCTCTGCGATAACATATTTAAGAAGGGGAAAACAGGAAAAAAAAGAGAGAAGATGTGAAGCAGCTGAGCGGGGGCAGAGAGGGGGAGGCGCGAGCCTTGTGGGCCTTGCAGGCCTCACCTTCTGGCCTCCCGCCGGGCAGCCGACTGGGCCCAACTCGGGCCTGGCCTGGCTGCAAGAAGTGGAGAGGAGATGAGAAGAGAATAAGATGTAAAAAGGATCCTGAGAGGCATCTGCCAGCCTGTTGTGAGGAACGGCTGCAGACACCTAGGTCAGTGAAGAAAGAGGGGGAGGAGTAATGTGGCTCCTGGCCAAGATTCCCCTGCAGCCTGTGGTGATGACCATGGTGGAGCAGGCTGTCCCCCTGCAGCCCATGGAGGTCCACGGAGGGGCAGAGATTCACCTGCAGCCCGTGGAGGAGCCCACGCGGAGCAGGTGGAGGCCTGAAGGAGGCTGTGGCCCGTGGAGGGCCCGCTGGGGCAGCTGTTCTAGAGGGACTGCATCCCATGGAAGAGATGACCCATGCTGGAGCAGTTTCACGAAGGACTGTGGCCCGTGGGAGGGACCCCACGATGGAGCAGAGGAGGAATGTGAGGAGTTCTTCCCCCGAGGACGACGTAGCAGTGTAAAACAACGCGTGATGAACTGGCAGCGACCCCCATTCCCTCTTGCCCCCTGTGCGCTCGGGAGGGGAAGGTAGTAGAGATAATGTTAAGCCCGGGAAGAGGAAGGGGTGGGGGGAGGTTATCTTGTTCCCTGTCTCATTCTCCTGCTAGTTTTAGTAATAAATGAATAGTTTTCCCCAAGTCGAGTCTGTTTTGCCCATGACGGTAACATTAAAGGTTTCTCCCTGTCCTTATCTCAAACCTCGAGCTGTTTTTTCTTATATTATCTCTCCCTATTCTCTCGGAGGGTGGGGAGAGTGAGAGAGATACTGCGTAGTCTGGTCCCGATCAGGGCTGAACTACGACACCAGTGTTTGGAGAAATGTATCATGTGCTCATCAAAAAAACCCTAAGATCTGTCAATTTGATAAAGTACAACTTGCATCTCATTAGTGCTGAGCACAGAAGCAATACTCCACATCAAAAATGACTGCTGAAATATTCGCAATTACCAGCTGTTCAGCATGCATTTTATAAAGACAAAAAACATGTCAAATTTAATTTATCAGAAATTTTCTGCTGTCATACTTCTTTTTCATACAAGGTACTGAAAAGTTATCAAAAACTCCTCACTTATTCTAGACAGGTATCATATAGGCAAAAACAACCAACCCCAAACTGTAAATGTTAAGTATCCAGATATGATAGCTACATAGATGGATAATCTTCAGAAAGTTTTTTCACTTTAAAAGCTGTAGTAACTATTTTATCTTTAAGTGTTTGTCTTTTCCAGAAGCTGGGTCAAAATTTTATTAGTTTTAGATTGTTAATTTTGGATACTGCTAGCATGGGCAAAATAAATAAAGAATTAATAGTACCTCAGTATATTTTATTTGCTAGCTTTCCTGAGGGAGAAAAAAAAAAAAGAGAAAACAAGACAAATTTCTTGTAAACAGAAGACATAAAACACACCCTCATTTGCGTATGTGGGGCAGCATGAGGAGTGTTTATTTAGATCTCCAGTGATAGAGAAGTTGACTTCTTAGTCATCAATAGATCACGGAGGAAGAGAGATCCTGAAGTACTCTGTAGGCAAGAACTAGTACTTAAAAAAAATAATTATTCATTATGTAAATGAAGACTGCTTTTGTTGCATTTTGAAGATCTCTAAGGGTTTGGGAATGGCTTAAGTCGCACACCAGGGGCCAAGTTGCAGAACGCAGCAATAAAGTTGTATCAGCTCAGATAAGGTCCTACTTTAAACTGATATTTGAGGGAGGTAAATGGAGGTGATTATTCTCCTTTATTCTGTGCTTGTGAAGCTGCATCTGGAGTACCGTGTTCAGCTTGTGGATTCCCAGTACAAACTGGAACAATCAAACTGAAATGAGCCCAATAGAGAGCCACACGAACGGTTTGGGGGCACATAAGAGGATGAGGGGCCTGGATTTTTTTCCACCTGAAGAGATGTCTGTAATCTTGTGGTTCTGGAGTAGCCCATCTGATCTATCTGCCAAAGGTTTTTGGATTCACTGCAGCTACACCACAGTGGTATAGATGAGATGCCACTGTCACTGCAGCCCTAGAGGATGAAGTAAGCTTATCTGATTTTGGAAGTGTATGCTGCAACATTTTTATGTAACATGTTTTAGAAATTAAAATGTAGGGAAAATTTTAAAAAAGGGGGAGAGTTCAGTTTGGTTTGAACTGAGACTGGATAAAACCAAATTTCTAAATAAAAGGTTATTTTTTCAGTCTGTTCACATGAAAGCTCTTCTATTATTTTGCCCTATCTGACAGATGGGAATACTGAGGAAAAACCTGCTGCCCAAGACACTACAAGGCTGTTAACAAATCTCACTTATTTGTAGGTATCCTTAGCTATTTTCTTTTCCTTTTCCATCAATAAAGTTTTTGTTCCAGAGTGAGAGCTCACAAGAGGAGAAACCATTAGCTTTCATGAGTGCCCAGTAGAGATACTTAGTTTTTCCAGGTTTCCAAGTGAAGTTTGAAGCACACGTATTGATTAAAAGTATAGGGGATTATCTGGCTATTCTCAGCACAGCACTTTTTGTTGCTGACTCCTAGCAGAAAGATTATAGTTTATTTTGGTTTCATAAAAGAAAACATGCATAAATGAGAACTCTCCACCACTGTGTTATTTTAAACCAGTTCTGGTGGGACTGGGAAGGTCAGTCCTTTGCTCAGACTATTTTTTAAACACTAGGTTGAAAGCTGTAGCAACTAAACCAAATACCAGTTCAGTAAGTCTCCAGTTTGTTGCAAGCTAATTTGACAGAGTTCTGCACAAAATAAATAAAAATGAAATTGCTTCTTTTTCAAATGTCTCCACTTAGCTATAACTATAATTCAAGTTCAGCATTTTCTTTTTATTTTAGTTCTGATTGCAGTGTAAAGGTGGTGGTATATCTACAAATATCCCAGTGATGTGACCTGTGACTTCAGACCTTCTTCTGTGGTTCAGAATTCATGTTTCACCATGAGGACTTAGCTTTCTGTAGCTAGATACAACATAAAAAGATCTTTCTCTACATCTTTGAAATTGACTGTTTCCCTCTTTGTACTTTGATTGCCATTATTATTTATTTAGTATTAACAGTGGCCATATGTTTGCAATGTGAGGAAATATTTTTGACCTGGAAAGACTGCAGTCTAAACTGATGATGCCCTTTCTTTTTGTCAGTAAAGCATTACAAAACATAGCCCACTTACTGTACATGTTGTGTGATCTTAGCAAGCATTCAGTAAATAATAGAAAATATTTCAATTTGTGAGGTCTTTGAATATTCTTCAATTCAGCTTTTGGTTAGTCATTAACTTGTGTGATTGGTCTCCTTAGACACATAGCACTGTTTGTGCTTTCGTTGGATGATGGAAACTTTTTTAAAAGAAGGACAAATGACGAACAATGGATAGCAAATAAGTTTGTTCCCTCTAATGCATGTGTTTGTATGCACATAAGGTTACTAACTCAAGTAGACCTTCCGAAAAAGCATATGCAAGGCAAGTCACATTCATATGAATGCTCATAACAACTGAGCACACTGGCGTGATAGATTCAGCTGGTATTTTGAATTGTAACAAATGCTTATAAACATTGTGTTAGCAATATCTCATATATATCTAGACAATATGAGATTGGAAGATTTTTTTTCCTGTACTTTAAGTCTACACGTAGCATTACTTTTTCCTACTTCCATTCTTGTCATAATCCTTACCTGGACACAATTTACCTTGAATGAATGAATGAACTCTTAAACACGCCTTTCTGTTCTCCTGATAATGGCCCTTCTTGTCTTTCTTTTTTTTTTTCCTAAAGTAATTGAAGAAAATATCTCATATTCCAGACATATCATAATTTATTTTCTAACCATAGTGAAACCCTGCTGCATTTACCAGTCTCTTGACCAATATCTATGCCTAACAGTCAGGGTAGATGTGGCTCATAAGCCACATTAACTTCTGACTGCTTGTTTTTTTTTCTGGGTTGGATGAGAGCATATCGTATGTTCCTGTTAGAGACTTGGGTTTCCTTCTCTGAACTGTATCTGTGTTTTCTTCCTCTGAAATTCAAGGGTATGAACTCAGTACAAATATGGGTCCAACAACCTATGCAAACTAGACCCCCCCCCCCCAATTTTTTTGTATTGCAGCTATTCCAAATTCACACATAGATAGTTGTAGCTATGATGCTAAAGAATGAAGATACATGGAAAAAATGTCCATGGTCTTGACATTCCCCTATTTTGGATGCCAAGTTAGCTGCCTCAGATCTCAAGTTGTACCTTCCTCTCTTTCCCATTTTCTCTGCGTGCTTCTAGCTTGAGCCACCTTGCGTCGTGCTTGAATTAGGTGCTCTCAGAAGCCTGGAGGGGAGTGTGTGATTATTCTCCTTAGCTCCTATTTCCAGAAAGATTCCTGAGGTGGATCTCAACTATATTCAACTACATGGAAAGGCAATTTTTTTTTCTGAAAGCAAAACCTGTTTAGAATTTGACAGGTTTTGATGTCCTCTGCATGGATGTTTCCCACACGAAAGACCTTCTAGCTCTTAACTCCTCAGAGCTAACTGGTAGATTAAATATATTATACTAGAAAAAAGGTATTCTTTGCATTCCAGATATCTGTCTTAAATGTTTTTGTTGCAGTTAAACTTCTACTAATGTGAAATGTACCTAACAGCCTCCAGTATCCTGCACTCTCTTTATGATTAATAAACACAATATACTCTGCATATTTAAAATAACATTCAGAAATATATAGCCTCCAGAAAAGGATTATTCAAGGTCTCCAAATCAGAAAATCACACTGCATTTTCAGTTGCTGACAGTCTTTAAAATGAAAATAAGACAGTAAAACAAAGCTTCAAGAAAATTCCTAGGTCATGGAGACTGTTATTAAATATTTTATAAAAGTTGTTACTGTCTAGACAGAAATCTGATGTAAGGGTTGCATACCAGTAGCCACAAATAATCAATGTGACAATTACAGCATGGAGGCATAAAGTTGGCTGCAAGAAAATCAATAACAGCATGAATCATCATGTCCTGGTATGCTAATTATGCTTCTAACTTTAACCATTAGTACCTGAATAAAATATAAGTTAAGAATATATCCTCCACCACTGTCATTAGTAGTTAAGTGCCGACAACTAATTATCAACCTTTTCTGAAAGTGCTAGATATTTTATTAATACACTGTATCGGTAGATTACATGAGTAGATAAAAAGTAATTCTCTTTTTAAAAAATCCCTTCAAAACTTTAAATCTGATAAGGTCTTAATAATGAGCTTATATATATTTATATGCTTTAAACAGCTTATACAAGAAGGTTGCTATCCATTTTAGCTTAATCAATATTCTGTTCTTCCATTCATTGCTGGCTTGAGATATTTCAATATAAGTTGTTATGCAATGAATTGTTCAGCCTCTTCTAGCTGCCCCAAATACACCACTG
>WHYT01017414.1:422335-466992 GCA_009806455.1 Tetrax tetrax | reverse complement strand
TTTTTTTTTTTTTTTTTTTTTTTTTAGAGTGACAGGTAACAGTTACCTGTTTACCCCTATTTCAAGGACAGCATGTTAGGTCTAAAATTATTGATGCTCTACCTTCCAGAGACCTACTGTGTGGTATGAGTGGCTAAGGCAGTCTGGCAAAAAGTGTTAGGAGTATCTTCAAAGAGGAATATTATTGAGTAGCTCTTCTAACATATTGGAGTGCAATAAACATCTGTAAATAAGTTTGTTCCAAATCACCAACAAACATCTGCATGTCTTGTTTGCTATAAGAAAAAAATCCCAAATATGTTAGCTAGTGTGATAAACACATATGCAAAAAATTATAATGGACTGTCCATTTTGTTTATATAGCTAAGCTAAGGGCCTCCAACAAATTCATGAAGATTTGGAAGTAAATAAAATCCTAATACTATGAAGACATTATCTTTCAAGTACATATTTGCTAGGAGTAACCTTTTTCCATACCTGCAATTATCTTACTCTAAACTGATTGTTGTTGACATATGTAATTAATGCTTACAAAAGGACAAACCAGGAATTAAGGCAGGCAGCAATTATTTGAAGTGTAATGTCTGCCAGATTAATGTTGCTGTAATGAATGTTCATTGTGTATTAAAACTGCATGACAACTACAAGAAGAGCCCTTGCAAAGCTGGTTCAGAGCAAAAAAATTAAGCTTATTTATATTTAATAAAAAATCAGACTGAAAAGGCTGCAACCCACAAGTTAATTTCTAGTTCTCATCTAAAGATTAATTGGATCCTGTATATTAAAATGTCTCCTTGCCAACAGACTTTTCTCTATTTGTTTATATTACACTGCACCAGGACATGACCTATGTCTACTAAAATCAGTGGAAGGACTCGCTTTTACTGAACAGGATGTAGACTCACACTCCTAGTAGGGTCTAGCTGGCTGCATAGAAAATAATGATGTGCTTAAGTGTCTATCTGATTTTTGTTTGGTTTCACGCATATCCTACCTCTTATTGTCAGGGTTTTTCTTTTGGCTGTGATTCTGAGAAGCTCAAAAAAGATACTTAAATAAACAAGCAAACATTTAGAATAAACACTTAGTTTATTCATACGTCCCCTCTTCTGTGCTTAATAATAATAATAATAATAAAGGAAAAACTAACAAGAATATTCTGAAATAGGTGGAATTTTCTATAAAATTGCATATGTGCAATAGAACTGCTAGTTAGGTAGTGGAAAAGTGAAAATCACTAGAGAGTTTATATCTTTAAAGGAGGAAAGAAAACTAAAGAAAAGGATAAATACACTGCATTAATAATCGATAAATACTTCTGACCGTAAGTAGCAAACACAATTACCAAAATAATTGGTTTAATGAAAATTGTTTCAAATCATTAATACTTAGGAACAGTACATAAAAGTAGCATATACTGCTAACACCCACCCCCTCTACTGGTGGGCACAGGGGTTTTGTTCAAGGTTATGCGTGAACACCCAGACCTGCTTTAAGTTGTAGGTGTCCCTGAGCACAAATCTGTCTCCTGCTGTTCTGGTTTGTGGGTTTCCTGGGTAGATCTTCCACCTACGCTATAGATATCCTTGTCTCCAGTCATGTCTTCTGCCCTTCCTGAAGGGATCCTTGGGGTCACCTTGGGGTAACTCATTACCTCACCTTGTCTGGGACTGTCAATGGACTCTGTGTCTCTTACCACTCTGCCCTGATGGATCATCAAGGAGGGCACTGCCCTACCTGTGCATTCCTGCTCTCAACTCCCTGTTCATGCATCAGCTGCTCCTCCCTGGCACAGATGTGTACTATGAATACCTTTTAAAAACTGCAAACTCAATTAGTATTGCAAAACAATTAGTATTGTTTGCCATCACCCTGCACTCTTGTCAATGAAGTTTCAACACAAATACTGCTATGTACCTCAGCTGCTTGTAAAGTCCACAGAGAGATGCGGCTTCACAACCAAGCAAGTTTTTGGATGTGACTAAAATGGAAATACAGTCAAATAGCTGCCACATGATTGTTGTGGTGCAGCAGTCCCAAGCAAGTACTCATTGAACTTTTTCAGAAACTAGAAGCTACACCCCTCACAGCTGGTTTATCACAGCTGGTTTATCATAATGTGGAGTTAGAGTTCTTCATGATGCTCTAAGATGACAGAATTGTTGAGGTTGGAAGGGACCTCTTGAGATCATCTAGTCCACCCTCCCTGCTCAAGCAGGGTCAGCTAGACCCTTTGCCCAGGTAGGTGTCCAGATGGCTTTTGAATGTCTTGAAGGACAGGGACTTCATAGCCTCTCTGTCCAAGCTGTGCCAGTGTTTGACCACCTTCACAATAGAAAAGCTTCTTTTTTTTCTTGTGTTCAGATGGAATTTCACATTTCTTAATTTGTGCCTATTTCTCTCATCCTGTCATGGGGACCACTGAGAAGAGTCAGGCATGAATGGAGCATGCAGCATGCAGCCTGGTATACAGGTAGAAGAATTCCTTTGAAAGAAGCCCAAGTAGAAATGCCTGGAACATGATGAGTGTTTCCATAAGCAGAGATTAAACTATTTTGAACTCTAAATTGATTGTGCCTATGCTATTGTTTTTTGTTTTTGTTTTGTTTTTGTTTTTGTTTTTGTTTTTTAATTAGAACACATTGTCAAGAAGCTTGGGTGTTAGCTGGACTCCACAGAAACCAACAAGCTTTTAAAAAATCTGTCAGTGAATATAATACATAGAAGAATAGTTATCTGATAAGTAAAAAAGATCAAAGGTACAAATTAGTTTGGCATGTTTCTAGTTTTGAATATCATTATCAATGTTGGAACTTGATTCAGCAAATAATTGTCTGTAAGTCAACAATAAGAATACAATACTCAAGAGAAATATTTCTTTAAGCTACTTACATACTGTGAAACTAAAACTCTCCAAATGATAACTATTAAAGTGGAAACATTAATTATATCAGCCTCCCATATTCACGCTGTTCTTTCTTCACCATTTAAGACTGTGGTAATTTGTTATGTAGTACTGATCTGATACAGTATCTTTGATGCAATGCAAGCTCCATGCTGTTCCCTCTTAATAGACCTTAGAAGCATCTCCATGGGTATTCAGCTGAGCTTTCTCAGCATAATGGAGGACAGGGCTTTAACAGCCAAAAATGAGTTTTTCTCTGCAGCATCATATTTAGCGCAGCTCAGTGCGTGGTAACTGGGCCAAGCTAATGCTGTTTAAGCAGCATTAACTAAGTGTTGTGGAGTCCTGAGCAGCAGCTACTGAGCAGTCCCGAAGTTGCACTGGAACAGCCTCAGGACCACCTGTACACCAAGTGCTGCTTCTGCCATCCTTGCATTTCCTGTTGAGCAGATTGGAGAGGGGGATGAATTTCTTCTTTTTATTTTTACACATTAGTGTTCTTGTCTCACCTGGCAAGCAACATATGAATTTGTATTAAGTATAGAACACTAAGAGCTGTTTGACTATATGAACAGGTTGTTATTTTTATCTTTCTGAACATACAGATTATGTCATTGCTGAAACTTAACCAGTTATATTCATGACTCTGGAAACATTTATGGTTCCAGACATGAGCATGGAATTCGGTTTTGAAAACAAGGTCTTCCAGACATATCTATTGCGGTAGCTAAAAGAATGACAGGGTACAGTTCTCAATAAAGTTGTTTTTCTTTCATTAGATTTCTTTCTTAACTAGGTAAATGCACCTATGATGTATGAGCATAGAAGAAAAAAAGTTATTATACTCCAGTCTATAAGCAGGAGTTTACATTATGTTAGAAAAGGTGGATTTGGCAAGAGAACAATTTCTGCTTCATCAGAATCAAAGTAGATTTCTAGTTACCTGTACCACTGTAGAAAAGTGAAAAAGTGTTTGGGATTTTAAAGAAACTATATGATGACATTGGTGTTATAATTTTCTGATTTTTTTTTTCTTTTTCATTGTGCTTTTCCTCAGTATTAAATCTTTGCAAAACAAGCCCAAATTGCAAATACATGTTTGTCTTGTGGCTTTCTAAAAATCCCATTGAGCAAAGAAATTCATTTAAACACTTAAAATTCAGTAGTTGGAGGAGTTAGAAGAGTATTATTCAGTTGTTCAGGCATAGACTGAAGAATTGTAATTTGTCAAGTCTAATAAATTTTGAAATCATCTGCTTTTGGTGGGTTATTTGTACCTTAAATAAAAGCATGATTTTTCCAGAGGCTGTGGAGTTAATAGTAACTACCACACTGAGAAAAGCTGTTTACCAATAAATCCATTTTTGCAATTAAAACCAGACATACATGAATTCACTCTTGCAGAGCTATCTAATGTATGCATGCATCCACTATGAGGGACAGGAATCCTGGGGTAGCTTTGAAATTAAACTATGCAACACTAAAAGACTTTTTGCAGAGCGTGGGCTTGCAGTGTTGGAAATCAACTAATCCTGACATTTCCAAGGATGCTGAACATCATCTTTGAAATGCTCTTGGCAAATGGAGGGAGATAATATTACCCTACTACTGCCTGTGCCACTGGAGACTCTAGGAACTGTTTGTTCTTGGCTGTTCCTACCATTGTCGCCTCCGCGTGCTTCCTGAGCAGCACAAGGAAGAGCAGGGAGTAATTTGTTTCTGAAACATCTATCCGTGCTCTAGCAATGTAGTTGTTTTAAGGTTGGGAAAAAAAAAAGTTTTATTAGCAGTTTAGGATGATTTGAGGCTGGCTGTAATTAAATGTTGTAGCTTTATTAAGTAACCCTTTTATTTGTCCATTTTAAGCTGGTAGTTTTGAAGGGCTTCAATGAAGTTGAGGAAACTAATGACATGTTTCTTTAGATAATACTGAGCATCTTAGACTATCATTTAGACAAATATCCTATTTTTCAACTTTTCAGAACATCATTTAGTGCATGATCTCATTGCATCAAGAAATGAAGTGTGTAACAAGTTATTTTTGAAAATAAATGTTGGCTAGATGCTTTTCTAGAAAATAGCTATTGAACCACAGCAATAATATGGTCAAATGTTCATCCATATCCCAGTCATTATTTTGAATTTTTCTAAATTCCCCTTGTCTCCAGGTTTGTTTTATTAAGAGTTGGGACCTGTTGTTTACTACAAGTAGACTTACTAAATTAATCTTTTAGATCCAATGGCTTCTGGAGAGCCTAATGCTAATATATAATCTCTTACTGTATTGTGAAATCTCTTGATGTTGACAGTAAATGATGATCTGGATAAACTGTATACTCAGGAGAACAAATGGCTGCCATAAGTGATTTTTACTCCTTTGCTGTGTAGTTAGAGTTTGCAAGAGGATTATAATAATATCGCGTTGACTATTGTATTATATATCCTCAAACTAGTACAAGATCTGGCTATGCAAGTCACAAAAATACTATCAAGTAAATCTTGCAGTTCTCCAAGTTTCTGATCCTATTAGTTTCAACTCTTAAGTTTCAACAGTTTTTATTTTTCTTTTTCAGGTTACAATGCCATCATATCTTTGTGTTCTCTGTGTTCTGCCAACAAAATTTCTTAGCACATTACTGTACACTTTTTGAAAAATCAACACATATTTTGGGTTTCTTCTGGAGATGCTTAACTTTCATTTTCTCCAAAGACATGATTGTAAGATGTTCTTTCTCTAGTTCTTCTAATCAAAGTCATTATTCTTTTGACATAAAAATGAAACAGCTAAAAAAACAGCATAGTGGTAATATTTCCTGAGTTTATTTTGCTCCACATCCCACATTCAGTTATGGTTATTTGAATATAAATTCACAAAATTTATGGAATTATTATTCCTGCTTATTTAAAACTAGAAATAGATGAGAAACTAAAACCAGTAGAAGCATTCACTGAAAGCATCTTAACTTCACTTGTGTTGCTGTAGGTAAATGGAAATGGCCAAGCATTTTTATTCTAAGAGCTGTTGAATTCAGTCTAGCAAAATTTTAATCTGAAATCTGACTTCAAACAATAAAGTAATCCCTAGACTTGTAAAATGATAAAATTGTCCATATGTACGAGTTACCCATCCTGGCTAAGTCCTTTAATAGGAATACTTAGCAAAATTGTTAATTTTTATTATGCCAACAAAAAGTGAAAATGAAATCTGAATCCTTAGTGGTTTCAGTAGCAGAAACACTTCAGGACTCCAGATAAAAAAAGTATTGCTACTCAAGGATTTTCAAAATCATGAGTTATCTTGTTATCATCTTATGACTGATTTCATAATTTTAGGCAAAATAGTGGTGAGTGATAATCAGCAGTTAGAGCCTCTTCTGAGCACTAGGTTCAGACATGCTCTCGTCTGAGTTTGTTCTTTTTTTTTTTTTTTGAATTATGTTTGACACAGGAATCAACATTTTAGTAGTAATACACCTTTACTAAATAATGCATAGATGACTTTGCATACATGTTGCTTTAGAAAAAAAATTAAATGTTCGTATATTTGTGTAAGTAGGCTGATATATTTGTTAAGAATAAAAATGATGTATGATTTTTTTTTCTGATAACAGTTAAGATGTTCCTTATTTCAAAGTCTTACTTGTGACAAATTATTTTTTTGCAAAGATTTTTAGAAATTAAATTTTTTTGCTTCTTTTTTGTTTTCACTTTTCTTCTCCGCTGACTTCTGTTAAAGTGGACTTGGTTAATGTCTTTTGATTTTAAATGTAAGATTGATTGCATCTCTCCTGCTTACAGATACAATAGGAGCCTTGAATACCATTGCTCTGGTCTCATATTAAATAGCTGTGGATAGCATAGCACAGCAATTTCTCAGATAATGAAAACATACTTCTGAGTACTGCACTATTCAGCCTACATTGGGAAAAGGGTTAGAAAACATGCTTTAAACTTTGACATGCTGATGTATAGTGCTTTCCTGATCATCTTTCAAAAGGTAATTGTAAAAAGTACATTGAACCCCTGGGAAAAC
Organism: Tetrax tetrax; assembly: GCA_009806455.1. NCBI lineage: Eukaryota > Metazoa > Chordata > Aves > Otidiformes > Otididae > Tetrax > Tetrax tetrax. The sequence goes on along the minus strand of WHYT01017414.1, from coordinate 460,054 downwards.
TATCAGAGGTCAGTGGAAGGCATGAACTCCATGTAAACTGTTATGCAGCACTGGATGTTCTTTCCTATGTTAACAGCAAATATTTCATTAAAACCTGAGAATTTTTTTTTTCTGAATGGGTCTGTGGTTCATTTCTATTAAGAGGACAAAACTGGAAAAGAGGCTATTTGATATTTTGACAGGGAAAGAGTTAGTAATGCCTAATTATAAAAATGGATGCCTACTGTTAAGTTGATGCTTAGACAGCTGAACTATTCTTATACATGGTGGTATTATTATTATTATTATTATTATTATTATTATTATTATTAGTTATTATTTGTAGAGTTGCGTGCTGCTTTTTTACTCCAAGCACTTTTTTTAAATAAAACAGATTCATTAAGCGCAAATAATGTCAATTTGCATCAGTTATGCTGAACTATTCATTAAGGCATACATTCTCTCAGAAAATGTAGAAATGTAAAATCAAGATTTTAATCCAAAAAAAACATTTGGGATTTTTAGTTTGAAACTCTTTTTCTTCTCAATATTTTCTGTAATTTTATTCAAGATAAACACTCAATACCACTTTGAAAGAGCAAATTTCAAACAATTTTGCTTTCATCAAAACAAAACATTGAGTTAGCTAACTGAGTTTTCAAATTTCTGAGACAGATACCACCCTCCACAGTCCATTATTTACCCAGCTTCTCAAGTGATGTATAATGTTTCCTACTAAGAATATTGACATTTAGTTGATTTTACTTCTGTGACAGAGAAATCCCTAGAGATTGTTATTGTGAGCAAAAACCTTTTTATTCTGACTGTTAGAGCCTACATTTAGCAAACAACAGTGTAGAAGGAAGAAGAAAAAAGATCTTCTTTGCAATATCATTTGGAAAGCCAAGAAAGGTTTCTTTACAGTTACTTTTTGGAGGATGAGTCAGCATACCAACTTCCCCCAAATTCATTTCATTTTACAGATGGTATTGCTACACCAACATTGTATCCTATACCGTGATTCAGACTAGTTCAGTACAGTGGGGTTAATTTATTTCTTAAATCACACAGCTGCTCCACAATTTTGTGCTCAGAGTAAGACTCAGCAAGAGATGCTTAAACACTTGCATCTGTCCCTGATTAGCTATCTTGGAAACTAATTAAGCAATCAATAAACAGAACAAGTACAAGTCAATGGCATCTCTGATAAGCATGCATGATCTTAAACCTAAAGCAACATAGTTGTCAGCAATTACAAGGAAAGCTATACCATTCTAAGGTTCATTAAGATACACTTGTACAGCTATTAAATGCCCATCTACTAATAGATTTTGTACAATACATAAGGCAGGGGTGGGGGGTTGTCTTTAGTTTCACTGGTGTATAGAGTAAATTTCACTTAATCATCAATAAGAAATACTGGATGTACTTGCATATATATATGAAGCATAAACAAAACATTCCTATTAAACTTATGTCAGTAGTTCTCAAGGCTTGAACTTGATGTATTTGATGTGTTGCTATGGAAGCATTATGTCTCTTTCCCTTGCAAAAATTATATGCCAGAACATGAAATAGAATCTGACTGATATCAATCTTTGAAGAAGTTCTGACACGTGAGTTTGATTATGAGATTTTAAATTATCTGCTTATCTGAAAACATGTACAGTTGTTATTTTAAGCTAGGCAAAAAATGCTGAATTTATCACAGTACTTAATCTTATCAAGGATGTTATATGTAATTACAGAGCAAAACAAGGAAAAAACAATCCTGCCCTAATTGGACCCCTATTACTAAAATAATGGCAATGATTTTGCTGTACTTTGCCATTCCTTCTGCAGGATCCTACAGTGCTTTCACGACCCATTGTAGCTGCTGCTTCTTGAGCTCTGGGGTGGCTGGAGCTGTATATTACAATATCGGGTTGCACATACAGATTATCTTTCCCACTGACATTCACTTTATTACTTGAAAAGACTTAGTTTCTGTTTCAACGTGACTGTCTTTAAAAAGAGCTAAGGAAGTTCTAATCACTTGCCTTTGCAATTAAGGTATTTGTGGAAGAGTTCAACATTATTCTAAATCTGCTCCAGCTTCAATGTTGGCAGAAGGCCAATTAAGTAATTTGAGCTTTTAAAATTCTCATTCTTCCTCTTTATAAATAAAAAATGCTATCTGTATGTCTGCAGCTCAAAGCTGATGGGGTTTTGCATGAAACTGTACAAGTACTCAACTGTTTAAAGGAATGGCATCTTATCTTTGTGTTTAAATGTGTTTCACAGCTTACAAGAGAAGCATATTGAGACAGAGGTATCATTAATACAAGAAACCTAACATGTCACTTTCCTGAATTATCAGCTGCTGAAATTCTGATCTGGATGTTACCAGTAATACTTTATTGTGTTTTATAAAGAAGTTAAATTGCCATCCTACTGATTAAAAACTGGACACTTCTTTAATAGAGTTAATAAATGAATCAGGGTGACAATTCAGCAAGGTAGATAAGCATGTGATGGATTTAGCACCACGCTCCAGGTTAGCCACATTTCTAATATCTAGGACAGTAGGTGAAAAACAGGATTTGCCTTTTGAAATAGAGGAGGCAGTTATCAGTAGGCAGAATGTAATTTTCCACACTGGAATTTGGCCAGCACAGTGGGTGCTCTACAGTGCCACTTTTCCAAAAAGTATGTTCCGCTCTTTAATGACTACAAGCAGTCAGAAGGTTGGTTTTATGTCTCATCTGAAGTCTGGCAGCAAGCTTATGTGAGGTCTCATCCAAAACACTACAATTTTATGAAAGTTTCAAATGACCCAGATGTCCTTGTAAGGAAACATCTTTATTAACAAAGATTAATAATACTAATACTACTACTAATAAATAACGTCATAATCCCAAATCTTCATCCTTGAAAACAGTGCTTTTGCCAAGGCAACATCAAGACTGATTTTCTATCATTTATGTACAATTGTGATTAAAATAAAGAATCTATTTGTTATTAATAGGCTATTACCCTAAGCTTATTGTCAAGGCATAATGAAATGCGACATCATTATTTCATCATTTGACTTTAAGGACTTCAGATATAACTGTCAACACCATCAGTTGAATGGTGATATTAAAACTTTTTTTTTAATATTTCATATCTGCCTTTTCTTTTTTGTTTGTTTTATTCTAGTGAAATATAAACAATCCGTTGTTTTATAAAAACACAAACCACAAAGCACAGAAACCCAATCCAAGACAACTTGAAAGATTATTACTGTGGATCTCATCTTTCTACTTTTCTTCCGTGTTTTTATGTTGCTCCCTTTCTTATCCCAGTCTTCTCTTCTGTTTCTTGATTTTCTTCAATTTTTTTTTTACTATTAATTCCTGCTCTCTTTATTCTTAACTTCCTTGCATCTCTGATCCCAGACTTTCTTATCTCCTTCCCATCCTCACCTACTTTCTATGATCTTATCAAGTTGCTCATTTATGATTACTAAGAATCTTCCACTAACCCAAAAAGCAAATTACAAAGTAGAAAAAATCAATAATATTAATTGTGTGATGTTCTATGTGATTTCTTAATTAGATTAGATGGCTGATGTTTTATCAAAAATCTGTTGTGTTATCTGTTTGTATAACACCCAGAAAAATGCTGAATACCATACCATTTTCATTTATAAAACTGCAAAGTGGAAGTATCTCCATTGATGTGAATGTAAAATTAGAATAAACTCCAAAGTTTCACTATTAATGTATCACCTGCAAAGACCTTGTAGTCTCATGTGAACTCTCAGAAAAGACTACTCACATGGGGAGTCAAATTTGCTTAATTATGACTGCTGGCATTTGTAAATCTGCTCACCTATGTGAATATTTGACTAATCAGGTTTTAATACATGGCATGATGACATGGCATGTTGACAGGGGCTGAAAAAATAGAAGGAGACAGCGTAAAGTAGGGAAATTTTTGCAAAATAAGACCACTGACAGATGGAATTTGCATCTCTTCCCACCTTGATGAAATAGTTCTTTTGCTTTTCACATACAAAGCCCTATACTTACCAGTAGCTTTTACACACTATGTTAAAAACAAACTTTGCAAAACTTTATTGCCCAGACCGTCCTGAATATACTTAGGTTCAGCAAGTTGCCTTTTTTTTTAAACATTAAAATTCTTAATTATTAATTTGGCTACTAATAGCGAATAGGGTCCTTGAAAAAAGTGGTTTAGCACAAGCATGATAAGACCTAATGTGTAGGTCCTGGTCCCAAAATCTGTAATGCTCAGCCATAAGCTAGACACCAAAGATTATAGTAGCAAAATGGAGAATGGCAGGACATGGGCTTAAGAACCATCCTACAATTGCCTGTACTATTTGTTTAGTAGCACACTCCCTGATATGGTTTTGGCCTGGACAAAGGAGCATCTTCCCAACAATGCCAAACACAGTTTGAGAGATGATTTATTCAAGGAACTAGTCAGCATGGATGAAACCTGCTCGAGGACAAAGCTTAGACCTTTTTCAAGTGAAAGTTTAGCCCGAGAGATGCAAACCATGCCGTGCTGTGAATCTATCAAGCTGGATAGAATTTACCAAAATTGGCAAATCTTCAGGTTACCCCAGTGCACATGGGCAGAGTTTGGTTCACAGCAGTCAGCCAACTGAATGGTAGGATGTTGAAGTGACCCAACAGGAGTGGATGTGCAGATGTGCAGACAAGCCCTTTCATTCTAAACTATACTAAGGTACAAAACGTTTCTCCGTATTAATGTATTTGAAATCCCTTTCAGGTCTGTAACTCAGTTTCTGTTAGAGAGCTGTTGCCCTCTTCCTCCCCCAAAGAAAGAACCTTACACTTGGTGTAAGGTATCACACTTGGTGCCGTCTAGGAAGGCATTTTCTTTGCAGCCAGGAGAGATTTCAAATCACATCTCTGTTTTCAGAAGAATGCCTTAGTAATCGTCTATTCCACTTCCAGAAATGGAAAGGTTTCTTTCCCATTAAGGATTCTCTATGCTATAATTAAAGATTTCTTATGCCAGGAAGAACAAGGGAGAGTAACTGCAGTAAACTGGTTAGGACTTTCACCTTCAGAGGAAAAAACAGCAGTAACACAAATCCAAGCCCTCTTTCAAGTGATCCTTAAAACTGAGACAATAATTCAGCTCTTCCCCCCTTGCAAGTGCCCTAAGGGCTGGGGGATGGGCTAAAGTGTCATGGTCACAGGGAAAGATATTCCTCCTGTATTTGGATGTCTGCTTTTTTGTCCTATAAGCACATTTTTACCATGCGTATTCACCATACGATCTGTTATTAATTTTAATTATTTTCAGTATTAAAGGCCCATGACACTATTAGCTGACCATTAAAAGTCATCTATAGCTCATTATCAGTGATTAATCACCTGCTGTCTTATAATTAATGTTTATTAGGGGAACAGCAGTTTAATAGCTGCTCCATATTTTCTATGCTAGTCAAGGAAGCTTAAAAGGCAGTTATATTGGACTCTCAAAAATGTCAAATGGCATTTTTTGACATTGACTTTTAAGTCTCAGGAAATAAACCATCATTGAGAAGTAAATTTACTAGCTAAAAAGAATGTAAAAAAGAACCACACTAAGGACTTATTTACCATGATAGTCACTCAAACCTCAATAGATTATTTTCCCTTTTGTTGAGACCACTTAAATTTCCAGATATGTGAGACTGGCCATGGCAGGATCAGGTTGCCATATTTGGCTAACAGGCCTGTGACATCTTTCAGTATTGTGCATTCTCTTTTGCTTGAAGAAGCCACTTTTATACCGACAGTCTCAATTTTAATTAAAAATTACAGTGATCACTCATATTTTTTTTTCTATTTTTATTTAAAACCATTGAATTTTGGGTTTTTTTTTATATGGACAAATATTTATTTCTGCAAATTTATGCTTTTGGTTGTGTCATAGATGAAAGGATGAAATAACTGCTGAAGTAATGGAATTAAATATCACTTCACAGTTTTAATTTATGGAAGTAGCTCTTTAGCTGTAAGCTAAGTTCGATATTGGAGAGTTTAGGGCATTTTGAAAACACTGATTTTAAAAATTGGAAGTTTTTCTGTGCAGTTATGAATCTTGTTAGGTAAAAGGGGCCATGATAGGTAAAGTGATCTCATCTGCTGAGATGTAGTCTCCATCTGCTGTCTTGAATCTCTGGGATTTGGAAAATCAGTATGCTACCACTATTGTAGCAGATGTTTAGCTTTGGAGGACTTCTGAATACACTGGAGCAGCGCAGTATCACCAGCTTGCAAAATATTATAAAAATAATCTGTGTTTGATACTATAAGAAGAGTAAATAAGAAATTTAAGCCTTAACCTGTGAGATTCTCACAGAAATTTCATCTCAATCCCTATGAAAACATAGAAGTAACTGTCTCAAGGGAGACGTAATATACTGACTTTGTCATCTGTGGGTGAAATCCCCACCTATTTGTTCCCACACTGAGATGAAAATGGCTGAGCCCCAGCTTCCCTGAAACACACCCAGCTTCCTACTGGTCACAAGATAAAACAAATGCCTCGCAGATGCCAGCTCTAGCACTGTGAGAGTAATTAAGTTTGGGTTTTTTTTTTCTTCCATTACTTCTAGGGAGTATTTCCAGAACCTAAATGCTTTAATGATTCAGCATCTACCTTCTTATCAAAATTTATTCTATGCCATTCTAGATGCATTTTTTTTTTCTACTGCCTAGACTAAATTATATTTCAGATATTTTTGTTCTCTTTGTTTTTTTCTTCCCTAAGAGTCTGCATATACTCTTCTACCTACACACAGCAATCCTCTCCCTTCTCAGCCTCCAGTTTATTAGGCTGAATGAAAAAAATCCCTTTCACATTCACCTGGTATCATAGGTTCTGTCTCCCTGTCGTTAGTTTTGGAGCCCTCCTCTGCACTTATTCCCATTTGAAATCACATTTCCTAAGCAAAGGTATTTTATTTAAGATGAGGCCTTGCCTGTGGCTGGTCAGTAGGTATAGTTATCCTCTTGCTGTGTTGAAAACATCACTGATAAATTTTAGTTACATATTGTCTTTCCCATGGCTGCAAAATATTTGTGCCTGATAATATTTCTGGGATGACCATGAGGTCACCCTCTCTCGTGGTAATTTTTTAACTGATAGACATCTGATTTATAATTAAAATTTTCATTAAGTAACCCTGCATTCCTGGCCTTACCTTTTTACACTATTATTTACACTTCAGGCCATTTCTATTACTGCAGTCTTCGATGTCATTCATTTCATTTATGATGTATTCCTTTATGTTAAAATGATAAAGCCTTATGCCATTAGCAATCACTATCAGATCTCAGCTTTTGTACAAGGCTTGTGGACTGGAACCTTAATTAAAGCTGATTCTGGAGAACTCCCTGTGGACTACTCCCTAGCACAGCAGTTTCCTTTCCCGCACTCTCTTACCTCTGTCCTGTTCATTTTACCTCAGAAATCCTAGTTCCCTTCTTCTCTCACTAATATTTTTCATGTGGCACTGGTGACTTTGTGCAAGCAGCTTTAAACAAACACCTAAATTCAAGAACACATAATCAATTTAATGTGATTGCAGTATACAAACATTGAAAGAAATTTTCCCATTTGATGCTGAGTGAGTTCCTTTAGGTCAAAGAAAGGAGGAATACCATTTCTTAGCAAATATCTTGAAGATGTTGATAAGTAATTAGCTGCTGATCAGTTATTATTTGCATATCAACAAACATATATTTAAATAGCAATACTATCACCTTGCATATCGAAAAATCAACCTGTGACTTACAAACATGGGCAGAAAAAAATCTACCATTTTTTTGGCTTGATAGGCAGTTTTGAAATCTGTATGTATGAATGAAATTCTAATGTATTTATAAAGAATTTGTATCACTGCTCTTCTGCTTTAAATACAGAAAGTCCTAGACTAATCTGATGAAGGGAGTAATCTGAGATTTGTGACTTCTACTGACAGATACATGCACAAAAAATTCTACGAAAGTTTACCTGCAATGTGGTCTATGGGTCAAAGTAGTTATATTCCTTAATGTAGTAAAATAAATACCTAATAAAGGCCTTCATATTAGTATGAATGTGTGGTTCTCTCTCCACACCTTGTTAGTAAGACTATTGCCTCTGGTCACCACACTTACGATCTCCTTTCCTCACAATACAGGGATGTGGAAAGTGTTAAGTAAGGACCTTTTCTGAATCTGAGGAGGAATTTCAGCTAACACAGCACAAGGGCATGGTTTGGGAAGCCCTTTTTGTGGGGCAATTATTGCCTTTCACAGGCAGGAGGCAAGCTTATAGCCCTCTGAGCCCTTCAGCTCCCACAAAGCAGACAAAGCTAAAAAACAAGGAAAAAGTAATTCAGATTTATTATGATACTTTCACTTTTTTTTTCTCTTTGCTTATACAGAAAATGGTCAGCTAAACGCGGAAGCCTTTCTAGCTCTCTGAAGTCTTTAAGTTGCGAATAAGGTTGGGAGACATCTGAGATTTCCAAGTTTTGCCTGCTGACTTTCTCCTTTGAAATAAACTCAAGGCAAGCTGAGAAATGTCAGATGGTTGCTGAAGGTTATTTTTTGCTATGAAATACTAAACATTGTGGTTTTTTCTTCACAAATTCTTATTGCTTCTATAAGGAGGTTTAATAACAGAAGTAATTAAAAATTGTGCACAGAACTATAGATTTATATGGGCTATAAACATACAAATAAGCCTGTTTTGCATTGTTTTGCCAGTGATATTTATGGTGTTTGAATTACATTTATCTTTAAATAGAAATGAATTGTTAGCCTCAGTAGAAAGGAGATTCTGCTTAATCTTGAGAATAAAGGAAAGTCTAGGGTTTTAATAGAGAAGACACATTTCTTTGAGAGATAATGCTGCTCCCAAGTCAAGCATTAAGAACTTTTGGCTCCAGGAGTGAGGCCCAGGAAAGCTCTGTGCTGGCACACAACCACAAAGCTGAAGGGAAACTATTGCCCCCCTCACTTTAATTAAAAAAAAAAGAGTTTAAATCTAGCTACCCATGTATATTTATGAAGCAAGTAAAGGGCACCATTATGGCTTCTAAAGTTATAATAGCATGGATTAAGGCCATAACACATTTATTGTACAAATTGCATTTGCTATTTAACAGAAGGGATGATGAGAGGACAATGACAACACAATAACAAGAACAAAAACTTTGCGTTTTCATAGTCCTTTAGCTGTTCATGGTCGTCTGTGATTACTAGTGAAGTCATCATTGAAACAGTTTTAAGGAGGCATGAATAAAGATCATGCCCTCCCTGTAAAGATAGGGAAACTGTGGTAGAGGAATACTATGACCTCTGAATTCTGTAGACACAAGTCTCATGCTACATAAGTAGCCACATTAGGACTGATTTTTCAGTTGCATATCTTAGCACTTTAGGAAGTACCCTATAATTTTCTTTATTCATTGCTATATTAGAGTAACTGTTAATATATTTTGCCTAGCTACCTTACTAAAAGTAATGGCAAGATGAAGAGCAGAATTAGCCCTTTTGCCAGTTTCTGTGCTCTGCTGGAAAAGGGTTGCCTGCAATGGACACAGTGCTGTTGTCATCCTGAGAAGATTTTAGGTGTAAAAGGTCAGAGTTGACTAAAATTTTCTTTGGGGATTTCTCTTGCTCTGATACACACTTCTTGTCCAGTTTGACCAGCTCTTGAAGATGGTTATTAACAAGTTAGCCTATTCATCTTTTCAAGGTGATATTCCAGTTTCAGAACCATTATCATTTCACAACAGAGATACAAACAATTCCCAATGCTTCCAATAACCCTTAGTCTCCATGGTAAAATACTGCTCTCTCTGTTTGTAGAAAAGCATTCTTATCCCAGGAATAAAACTTTCGACAAAGTGCCAAACAGGGTCAGTGAAAAAAAAAAAATCAAATCAAATCCATTTCTTATTCAAAAAGGCAGACTTTCTTTATCCATGTAATTATAATCAGGATCAACTTTGTGTTGAATAAAAATACAACAATAAAAATTCTACCCTTCTCATTAATCTTTGTATCAGTTCATTACTTGTTATGAAGTGGGTTGAATATATTGTCGATCACAAGTTCACATATTTCTCATGATTGAAAGAACACATATATGTAGAATTAAATTTTCATCCTTAGCATGACTGCCAGATGTGTTTTGCAGCACAGGTTTTTATTGTCACTGTTCTTTTCTAGACAAAGTAAAAATTCATCACTAGAATACAATAAATCCAAACTCTTTCAGATTCAGTATCAGTCTTTATTGTGTCATCTAAATTATTTTATTTTTAAAAGCTTTTGAAGATTTTTTTTTATTTGGATATCTGTGGTTTATAAAAATCTCATGTTAGGCAGGAACTGGCTCCACCAACGTCAGGGATGTTATCAGAAAGAAATAACTGAACTGTTTAACAAATATTTTCTTGAATTTTCTCTCTATTTTATATTTCTAAATTTAAACTTTTAAAAATTTTATAGTTTTCAAACTCTTTTGTTATAGTGTAAGCTTTTAAAAAAAATTTGTTTAAGAACAAGAGAAAGAAAAGAATGGGATTGGTCACTAATGGTAGCAATAAAAACAACCAGTTATATTCAGTAAGAAAAGATATTCCAAACCAAAAAGACTAATCAGAATGAATTATTAAGAGAAAAGCCCTTGTCATTTTTATAACAGTATCAAGAGGCAGAGTAATATTCAAAGCAATAGCACCTATATAACAGCTGGTAGCACTACGATATCCACAGGTGAAACTTCCTCACCCTGCCTTTCCATGTCCATGTTGTCCTGTAAATTTATGATCTTTATAACCAACATGAGACAACACAACTGTTGTATTTTGCATAACCGGGTGCCAAAATGCAATATTTGACCTAAATCTTTTTTTTTTTTTTTAATGAAATAGTCTTTTCAAAATTTATGACTGGATATGACAAACGATTCTTTGAAATGGTAACATTAAAAAGGAATCTGTAAAGCAGACCTGCCCAGACTTGTATGTGCTGCCCTTGAGATTCATCTTCTTGTACCTCAATAAATCTACCACAGGATGTATGCATAAGCACTATACTGAGCCTGAAGCCATATTACCTAAGATTCGCTGGGCCTGCACAGCATGAGAAAGGGAAATTGTTACTAAAGATAAGGCTAATGAGCAATGATTCAGTCAGAGGAACAAAGCAGCTCACTTCTGCAAATGTTACCCTTTGGGTATGATTTAGAGGTGCTTGCCAGACCAAGGAAGAGTTCACACCACTTTTGCTACTTTGTCACTTTGAATGCCCAGTCTAGTTTCAATGGAATACAATTTTCAGTTCTAGTCTTCAGCACTAAAGCAACAGGAGAAATAGGATGTACTAGTGGGAGGACGCACCTCAGAACAGCCACTGTCTTGTTCCTCAGTGGGAAACCCAGACTCAGGAGTTTTCGCTCCAGCGTTCTAAGGTAGCCACAAACATACATTTTGATTTCTGATATTCAAGGCTACTACCCTTAGTCTTACGACAAATATCAGACCCTCTCCCTTTCATCCAGTGTCGACTAGAGTAGTTTTATGAAGTGTAACAGTGTCCAAAAGGAGAGAGGAAACATATATTCACAACAAAGGTGTTTTCTTAATGCAAAATTATGTTACAGTGGCAAATTGTTGGGTTTTTAACTGCATTTTGTACCAATTCTACCTTTCCCTTCTATAATTTACCTTCCCTTACATAATTTAAGTAATGGTTTGTTTTGTTTTTTTTTTTTTCTTGCACAGGTATATTCATGCTCATCATGCTTTATCCTCCGTACTGACTAGAGCAGATATCTGAGGTATAGCTGAGACCTAAGTAACAATCAGTTGTTTGCCCTGTAGCCCAAGGGTTGAAGCCCTGATGTGTGACAGGAGAACCCCCAGAACTGTGTCTGTTTGTAGGATATCTGGAATGGAAAATGAGAATCTGAACTGAGCAGCTCTGAAACATTCAATTCTCCCGTATTTCATGTGAACTTTCCAAACAGTTGACTGGGGTCTCTTGTTGTGCATTTCCTAAACCCCAGCAATTTCCTGACTTCATTTTTATAAGCATCATTACATTCTCCTATTTTTTTTTCCCTTGCAAGAAGCTGTTTATAAAATGGATCATTCAGAAAAGTCTATCATTGTAAATAAGAACTCTTGCACTCTTCTCCTCATCTAATAATCGGAGGTCATTTAGCATTGGATTTGAGCTCAACTTATATAAGATATTATGTTGAACTTAATGTAATTGTTTTCTCTTTGATTTTTTTAATCCACATGAAGCCCACAAATATTACCTGAATTTCACATTTGATTAATAAAATAAAATAAAGTCATGAGGCCTCTATTAAATTGTTGGATATCTTTTCTAGGTGTAGTGATGTGTTTATTTAGAAATATGTTAAGTCCTTTCTTATATATGTCATCAAAATATTGAATTTTGCATTCTTATATAAATAATACTTTATATAAATCTCCATAGTTAAAGGGTAGGATTCAGTTCACAAATTAAGACACTTAAATTAGGTGCCTATGTGTAGATGCCTGTTTATTTATTAGGTGTCTTAAGTACCCATTATACACAGACAGTGGCGCTTACAGATATATTATAACAGTCCTACATTTTCTCAGTGATTACATGACCATTAGGTATAATGATGGTTTAGACAAGCAGTTTTTATGTAGACATCTGGTGAAAGATTCAGTTGCTAAAACATAGGTACATAGTGGCATAGGTGACAATCTGGAGCAACCCGTCAACATCCTAGCCCAATTCCAAAAAGATGCAGTTCCCTCATAGCTCCATACTTGATGACATCTATATGCACTAGGAATCTCAGATGTCTCAAGATGCCTGTGTTCAGGCAAGTAAATTCAATCCTATATGCAGACGACTTGAGTATCTTAATCTGAAAGGTGAAATTCACCTTTTGTTTGACTAAATTTCTACTCTTTGATTTACTCTGCATATGCAGTTTTCCTGCAGATGTTCTTCCCTGAAAGATTTCTCTCATTTTGTATGGTGGTGAAGTGCCGAAGGCTAACATAAAACATGTGAAATATATAGTTGCTACCAATTTTCTCAGATAGGCCAATGGTGAAATAAGATTCTTGTTTTCACCCCGGAAATGTGGGAGTTTCCATTAAAGAGAGAATCCTTCTGATGTCGGTCAGACTTGCATATTTGCTTCAGTTACGGTTTCTACAAATATACCTGGGGATAAGAGGAGATATTATACCCTTCTTCACCCTCACATCAGTTGTCCTTTTTTTTTTCTGGTTGACCTAAGCCCTTTGAGTCATTTGAAATAAGCCCATGTCATAAGCACACCCCACCACATGAGACTACATTCAGTCATTTATACATTGAAAGGTATGTATAAGGGATGAGGTTCAACAAGACCAAATGCCGAGTCCTGCACGTTGGCCACAACAACCCCAGGCAGCGCTATAGGCTTGGGGCGGAGTGGCTGGAGGACTGTGTGGAGGAAATGGACCTGGGGGTACTGATTGATGCTCGGCTGAGCATGAGCCGACAGTGTGCCCGGGTGGCCAAGAAGGCCAACGGCATCCTGGCTTGCATCAAAAACAGTGTTACTAGCAGGAACAGGGAGGTAATTGTCCCCCTGTACTCGGCACTGGTGAGGCCGCACCTCGAGTACTGTGTTCAGTTTTGGGCCCCTCACCGCAGGAAAGACATTGAGGCCCTGGAACATGTTCAGAGGAGGGCTATGAAGCTGGTGAGGGGTCTGGAGCACAGGCCTTATGAGGAGCGGCTGAGGGAGCTGGGATTGTTCAGTCTGGAGAAGAGAAGGCTCAGGGGAGACCTTATAGCTCTCTATAACTTCCTGAAGGGAGGTTGTGGTGAGCTAGGGGTCGGCCTTTTCTCTCGTGTAGACAGTGATAGAACTAGAGGCAATGGTTTCAAGCTGCGCCAGGGGAGATTCAGGCTGGACATTAGGAAATATTACTTCTCGGAAAGGGTAGTCAGGCACTGGAATGCACTGCCCAGGGAGGTGGTGGAGTCACCGACTATGGGGGTGTTCAAGAAACGTTTGGATGTTGTGTTGAGGGATATGATTTAGCTGAGAAGTATTGGTGATGGTTAGACTGGATGATCTTTTAGGTCTTTTCCAATCATGATAATTCTGTAATTCTGTGATTCTGTGAAAGGGTCATAAGTAGCAGAAAAACACAGTGTACTTTCTTGTAAGAACAATGTGTTTCAGGTTTAGAGAATTTTTGCTATGTGATGTTGTATTTAGGATATTTTAAAAGTGTTTTTTATTTATTTTTAAATTATTTTCTGTTTTCCTTGTTTTCTTAAATATTGATGTGTCTTGTAATGTTTGGGGTGTTTAATAGCAGAGCTTGTTTTTTTTAATACCATTGCTGTAAAATCTCCAACATCTATTTCTACTACTTGAAACAAGGGATATGCATCTGAAATTCTCAGTGGCTGCGTATGATGTTGTACTTCAAAACTCCATTTAGAGGACAGAAAAACACAGGAAATTACAGTCCTCTTTACTGGTCCCTAAGTATCTCTTAAGCATTTGTTTCCTAATCTGAACAGTTCATTTATTTTGTTCATTTTTTATTTTTATATGGGCGGCTATTTTACAAAATGCCAAGGTCAGTATTACAATAATATGAAGAAATGAGTTTTACTGCTTCTAACACCATTTACTTCCTCCTGCACTGCAGAGAATATGACATTATACAGAAAAAAAAAATCTCATTCAAACAGACATTTTCTGCTTTACTGCTTGACTTTCTGTGAATAAGCAACCTTTCACATTGCGAAAAATTTTGTGGCAAATTATCTCACTAAATAGAGTTTACACATACTACATGTCATGCTACAAAAGCAAAAGTGAATAAGAGGGAGAGAGATTGCAACCTATCTTGTAATGGTTTATCAGTAGGGAAAAAAATCATATATTTGTTATTGCAGTTCATTATCACTTCTGTATTACAAGTGATGAATGTTGTTAGACTTTAAATATTAAAGTCTGGAGATCGTATTTCTATTAATTTAAGATATTGTTGAATCTCTTTTTAAGTGTTAATCTTGCCTTCTGTATCTGGAACATATTGTCATATTGCTTGAAAGATCAGCAGACATTTTTCTTTTTTTTTTTTTTTTTTTTTTTCGTTTGCAGAGTAGTATCTGCAGGGCTGAGTTTCCTATGCTTAGGTTGAGAGCTATTGCAGCACACACACTTTCATGCCAAAGAAGCATACCAGCCCAACACATAATTCACTTGTGGAACACTACCACAAGATAATATTGATATCAAATGCCTAGCATGATTAAAAAAAAAACAAACTAGACCTTTACAATTCAAAATGAAACTGAACCGCCAGCTGCGGTATGCTTTGAAAGCAACTGTCCTTTGTGTGGCCTGGCTCTTCAAAGTCTCTTGATCCAGCATCAGCATGATTTTGTTAAAGAAAAACAAGGAAGGGAGATGTACATTCAGACCACAGTTATGGAAGCACCCACAAATGAAGTCAGATACATAACAGCATGCAAGAGTCAGCTGATATGGATTGAACACATGTGGGAATTAGAAATGTAGTATAATCAGCTATTTTGAGCACTCTGTTATTGGTCTCACTTTGTCTAAATACTTTAAAAAATGAAGTCCTTGAACATTTTTATTCTAAATTGCATATGAAAGAAGACGTGACACCAAGATCTAAAGAGGGCTCACAATATTAATATGACAGAAGGTAGGTATCTATACTCAAAGTAGTTATCAAGCCTTGATTGCTGCTTCTAAAATACACAAGAACTCCTGTAACTAGGTCTGGCTTCAGCATGAAAACCACCATAAATGTCCACAACTTTCACATACTCCCCTACATATGCAGCCTAGAAGTACACTTCGCCTTGTTCCCAGAGACTCTTGTTAAAAGTAAATCTTGTGTCTTGGAAGAAGGAGGTTTGAAATTAGAAAACAACAACAACAACAAACTCAACAATCATATGGACTTAATAATAATAATTGTTCCCATGCACATATGGCCAGTGCCCTTACATAGGATCAGGTAAGCATGAATTCCCAGTAAATATTGGGCCAATATCTAGGCTCTCTTTCCTACAAAAGATTGGACCAGATGATCTTTTGAGGTCACTTCCAACCTGAGCTATGCTATGCTATGCTATGCTATGCTATTCTAATTCTTCTACTTCAGTGTTTTGGGGTTTTTTTTTGCCAAAAGTTTTTGAACAAAAAGCATCGTCAGTATTTTTTCTAGGCTGCAACTCCTGAATTCAGAGTGTCTACCTACAATTCTGAATGAGGCCTAGAAAATAGATGAAACATAAGACAAATTCCTCTGTCTTTGTGGCTGTCCTGGTGGGAAGCCCTGCAGAGTAAGGAGCATTTCTCTGGGCTGATTTTCATGTGTCCTTCTTTGAGGCATCTGGCAAGGGAGAACTGAGACCTGCAGCTCTCCATCATTGACATCCAATGTCCTATACTGGGGAAGAGACTGTTCTGCTCTTTATTGACTCTTTGGCTGCAAACAGCTCTCCATTTAACTCTTCCTCAATACTGCCTAGGGAACATTTACTCCGTGCATTATGGTTTTGCACAATAGATCTTGCCTCAGTCATTTAGTCCATGGCTAAATAGTGAGCCATCAACCTTCAGCACTTGGCTGAATTGCAAGTGTCCGGCTCACAGATTTGACTGCATAATGGCTCGGTGCAATGTGGCCCATATGTGCAGGTTTCTTCTCAACACACCAGTTGACTGCAGACAGCCAAGCCTCTGAGGGGCACTGAGCCAAGAGCTATTCACATAGTTCATACTTAGACTCAGCCTTAGGGATTTAGAAAATATTGACCAACAGGATCCATTTCATGTTCTTCACTTTCTTTTACTGCCATGTCATTTCCTCCAAGGATAAGCCAGACCTATGGCTTCTTCTTGGGTAACAATGTCTCCTATCTTATGCTAAGTCTCTTAGCAGAATATTTCTGAAAATTATGGTGCCAGGGCTTGCAAGCTAAGAAAGTGGGATCATAAACAACCAATAATAAAAAGTGACACATGAGTGCTGGTAATAAAATACAAGAACAGAACTCTAAGTATCCTAAACCTTTCAAAGTTATTTTAGGTATTATTTCTTTTGCACTTTACTGCATCAGTTAAATGGCAAAGAACTTATTTCAAGAAAAGATGTATTTTTTTTCTTGCAGAGTGCATTTCAATTTCCAAGAAATCTCAAATAGCTTCAAGTTGTGAATTCCTAATCATTGAATCCAATATTTTTCAATCATAACCCAAAATGAGAACTCAGATTATTTTGTTGGTTATAGCATGCTGTGATGCAGGGAACATAATTATAAAAGGAGAGGTACAGTCTGGACTGAATTTTAATAAATAGTTTCAGCAAAACATATTCATTACAATGATAGTTGTTTTTCCTTCTCTACATTAAACTGCAGAACTGAATTATTAAATAAGTCAGTTTATTGAAATACTGAATTTGTCCTACATTAAGCCAAAAATGTTAATTACTCACTAAACTAAGACAAGTATTCTATAAAGTCTTGTTTCCCTATAAACAGGTTTTCCATAAATTTAAGACTACTTTATTCTCATCACAAGAGAACACTAGAGGAAAAAGAAAGTCACAAAATAAAGGTGACTTTTATTGTTGTTTTTAGCTAGCTGCAAAATTATAATATTACCTCTCTAATAATGTACTAGGCAGTAAACAGCTTCCACAAATGTTCTAAGAGCAAAGATTTTACACAACAACCATTACCACCAAAATTTAGAAGAATATACATTCTAATGTAATTACATAACAAATTGGTAATACAAAGAAAGACTCTTCACAACTAAATTCTTTTTTTCATTGAGATCTATAATGTACAATAATTTCAAGTAAACATGATAAAAGTAACACAGATTTCCTTTTAAGATCTCCCCCATAGAAACCTTACACGCACAGACATAGAAAAGGTGCAATATGAGTATAGGTTGTGTCTGTGTAAATTTTAAGCTGAATTCTAAATGCATTTATTCATGTGTTAAACTTCTAAAAAGTTACTAGAGCGCTCTTGAAAATGAAGAAAATAAAGAGTCCTACTGATTAGTAAAATTATGTGTTCAAAGTTCAGTACATGAAGACAGTTCTATCCATAAAACTCTTCCAGAATATAAAAATATTTTTATAGGTTTGGGACGAAACTTTCTCATAGATTCATAATTCTGTGAATATAATGTAATTTAGTGTAACTCTATATAAAAATCACACGAACTATTTATTGTCTTTTTTAGTCTTGTTTATTTTGATCCTTTATTACATAGCTTTATATTATTATTAATTAGATTCTGTTGAAGTAAGTTGTCTTCAATGCTGTTTTATGTTTAAGTTTTATCATTATGGATCATCACTACTTCCATAAAAATTATCAATAAACAAATACTAGTTAATTGGTGACCACCCATATTTTTCAAATAATATTGTAAAGATGTCATAATGGTGAAGTTGTATTGCTTAACTGCACTAGATTTCTCTACATAAAAATAATAATTAGAGTGCTTGATACACGTTAAGTAGATTAAAGAAGTCACTTTGATGGTGTTCAACCATTGCTAATCAGGCTGTGCTATTAATTAAAACTTAATGATCTGAAACTTTCAGTTATTGACAAAATGTGGTTTATAATTATGCAGGAATTTAAATAACATGGCTAAAGTAATGCCAAAAGGGTAAAACCTCAATCGTTTTCTTACAGAATGAAGTAAGATTTCATAACTAAGCTTGTCTTTTTAATTAATAATAAACTTGTTACGTTTTCCCTTTGCCTGACAAAGTTAATCCTTTGATATACTTTTGTTAATCAATCCAGCACAAATATTCCATGGAATTTTAGTCTATACATTGCAGATACAATGGGAAGTGTTTTATAAGTCATTGCTTAAACGGCCAACAGGTCATAAATTTCAATTCAATTAGCTTTTTAATCTAACCTATTAACTCTTGCAAGTCTAATTTTAATGTGCAATAACATAATTCTTTTTACATATTAATTATATTGTTTCTATTAGAGAGAAATAGGAGATACTGCCCTTGAAAACAGCTGTTTGCCACTACTGTAGTTGATAGTATAATGTTTAAGTCAAGATTTTTTTCCCAGTTCTACACTGAATCTAATGAGACAAATTTTTTTCCATCCGGTCCTGCATTTTCATTACATAACGCTTTCAGGGCCTGCTCCTGTGATGTGCAAGAGGCCAAACTGAGAAGGGGCTCAGGGCTCCTACCTACGACTTACAATACATTTTATTCCTGTGACTTAAAGTGTTATCACTCCCCTCTTCCAGACACTATCTCCTCACAGCAAAGACAGGAGAATTTAATCGTAATGCTTTCTCCCAGCAGGACAGGGCTGAACAGGGGTGCAGGTTCCCAGCAAGGTCATGCTGGGGCTCTCTCCTCGGAGGCTTCCAAGTCCCAGCACAGCACAGCCCTGAGCAGCCTGGTCGGAGCTGGCAGCTCTGGAAAACAGCTTGGACTCAGTGATTTTCTGAGCTCCTTTCTTGGCCTATTTGGGTGCTAATACTTCTCCTGCCTTTTTTTTTTGTTGCTGTTTGTATAGATATTAAAAATCTTTTCTGTATTTTTCTCCCTCTCTTTGTCCTTCAGTTTCAGATGAATGAGTCTAAAAGAAAAAACATCTTCTTTCATCCTATTTATTAGATTAATCTAAACCAATGAAAAAATAGAAAATTTTCACTGTAGAATGACATTATAGTTATGAGTAAAAAATTGTGGATTCTGAGGTTTTTACTGTTATAAGAGATGAAAATAGAGATACTGAATATGTTGATTTTATTCTATTTTTGTATGCAATTGAATTAGCAATACTTGATTTTCATTTAAATAAAAAATGTAAGTAAATGAAATGGGTTTTAGGCAAAAATATAACTATCAAGATCAAATTTCGTTTTAAACAGATTAATTTTAAATGTATGTATTCATGAATATATACATATGCTGCTGATTAAAAGAAAAAAAAAAAAAAGACAAAACCAATCACCTTTTAAAACCTTGGCTTCAGGGAAAGAGATTTACCAAAGTTAGGACCAACATCATGAGTAACTTTTAGCAAGACTGTCAGCACTACATAAATAAGTGCTTCTTAACTGCTTCCAAAGATTTCACAATTTTTAAACCATCTTTTCCTGTGCAATTTGCAATCCCAGTATTGGTACTTGGCCTGCAGTGACTCTTGCTGCAGTTTCAACTGGATGTGTTACCTTTTCTTCCTATTACAGACTTTTTGTTCGGAGTTAACCTTAACTGTTTATTCAGAGATGCTATTTCAGATGTAGGTGCACATTTATGGGTGGCTTTTGAAATATTTATGGGAAAAGTACTGTGACAATATCAAGCACTATTTTAGGGCTAGATTCCTGTTGGCAGCCCTACTCTTGAGGGAAAATTGACTGACGGGGATAGGCAATTGTACCTAGCTCTTGACTTGCTTCCTCACCTTCTACTCTTTTTCACAATGGAAGATTAAACATGACCCTGATCCATTATCTGTTTTGATAGAGTAAGAATAAAATCCATACAGTTCCTCAAGTCCTACAGAATGCATTAAACCAAGGAAGTTTGTAAAAATTCCAGCAAGGGAAACATCGAACTTGCAAATTTATACACAAGAAACAATGACAAGAAAAAATAGCTAACAATAACGAGAATAATGACCAAAAGAGACACATCAGAAGATAAACTTTTTAAGCAGCCAACAGAAAAAGTTGTAAAATAGCTACAATTTTTTTTTTCTCCAATTAGATTTGTCCAAGAAACTCCATTATATAGGTATTTTAACGGATGGTGTTTTATTTATTATTTATTTACTGGTCTTCTAGAAAATAATGACTTGAAACTTTGTTCCAACAACCCACTTTTATAAGATAAGGTTTTTTCCACTAGTTTCAATAGTAAAATTAAGAAAAGGATAAAAACCTCCACATTAAAACTTTTCCTTCTTCTTTATTACAAACAATTAAATTTCGTCATTGTTCATTGCTCTAAGTACTGCTATTCACCTATAGTCAATTCTATTAATTATTGGTGCTTTATGACAATAAAATATAAATTATGATAGTATTATTTTAAGAGAACGTAATGGATAGATAGGGGTATATGAGCAAAATATTATTAATGTATTAATAACTAAACACCCTGAGTAAAAGTATACACATTAGAAGTGAAAACTAAAGCCACTGTAAATAACAAATCATTTTATTTCTAGAGACAGCTTTTTTCGCTTATTCTGCTAGAAGGCATTCCCTCAAGACATGCAAGAAATGCAAAAGAATTTGTATGATAAATATATCCACCACTGTATACCTGACAGTTTTAATCATATATTGTGCTTGAGATAACGCATACAGTATAGATAATCTCTTGTTAAATAAATATAAAATTAAAAATTTATATATTTTCCATTGTCCAGTCAGTCATATTTAACATTGAAAAGATACTCAACTTCTTATTAAAGTTTATAAAAATATTTATCCATAGTTTAAAGGAAAATATTTATCCCAAGTTTCAAGCCGCTTTCCTTAAACGCATTAGAAATTTGACTATGGAGGGATGGTGGAACATTCCTAATACTTTAAGAATATCAAACATTTCCAAGTCATTAAATGAAAGTAATGAATCAATACATGTTCTGGCATTGCTCATTAATACATCACTGAAGCTGAGATTTATCCTTACGTTGCAGGATCTAGAATAGAAATATCTTTCATAATTAATTATTTGAAATATATATGATGTTGGATTGCTAATCTGCAAGTAATAGTTATTCTCAACAAAGTATTTTTTAATTGGGTTGGAAATGAAAACTGAATCTGCTGGACAAAGTGACCTATTTTTCTCTGCAACCACAATGGATTTACTCTCTTTCTTTGTCATGTAGTTTCAATTAATTGCTTTAATGGCACAGTTAATTTTCCTTTTACCTCCATGCATATTTATGCGCTGAAAAAATGAGATGCTAGAGCAGAAGAGAGGCTACCTAATCTCTCTGAAGGTCTGGACATTTGAAACCATTCCTATAGCAGGAAACTGCAGCCTCTTCTAGCACAGAGCGAGGGTCATTCTAGGGTCTATTCAAAACATGTTCAGCATTTATTAAGTCTTAAATTAAAAAATCAGGCTACTGACAGGAAGCTCAAAATGTGGAAAAATCTAGGTAAGGTGTTCAGATTAGTGATGCTAATTTTCTCCCTCACAGAGGCTCAGAGGAAGCAATTGGCACTGATTGACATTATCTGCTAGCTATGGAAGGTGGGTTCCAAACACTTCTACATTGTTTTTCAAGATTTTTTGTTATTTTTATCCCAAGCATTTAATTGACTTTGACTGCTTATGAAAATCCCATTGGGAGAAATCTCTGCTACAAAGAGAGACATTTCAAGTAGCTTTGACATTTCCTAGTTAATTCTACAGTTCGAACGTGAGACGAAATTTTGCATTAACACCAGAAAGAAGTGATGTCAGAGCTCATTGTAAACAAGAAACATTCAAATGGCTTCCACAAAGATGTGGAGCCCTTTTATAGAATTTTAAACTGGCGCCATGCAACAAGTCAAAAACTAATCTTGGGACACTCATCATTCATTCGCAGTTCACTTCACAAAAACTCTGACGATTTCATTCATTCTCAGCTCTGTAAAAGAGAGGATAGTACTGCCTTGACTATCTTCTTTTTTTCACATTTAACTCCAATTTGTGTTTCCTGTACTGGCTTCTTTGGAAAATGTATAGTGACTTCCAAGAAACACAAAGCATTCTTTATGTGCTGTAATTTTCATGCTATTTTTCAAGGAACATTTAGGAAAATCAGAGAGAGAATATATCTTTATGACCAACTTCCCTGCTAAATCTTTAGAAAATCCCAGTCGAGTTCATTTTCCTTAGAGCAATAACCATATCATAGAATCATAGAATCATAGAATGGTAGGGTTGGAAGGGACCTTCAAAGGAAGGGTAGGGTTGGAAGGGACCATCTAGTCCAACCCCCCTGCAAGGAGCAGGGACATCCCTGACTAGATCAGGTTGCTCAGAGCCTCATCCAACCTGGCCTTGAACGTTTCCAGGGATGGGGCTTCCACCACCTCTCTGGGCAACCTGTTCCAGTGCTCTACAACCCTCATTGTAAAAAATTTTTGGCTAATGTCTAATCTAAATCTACCTCCTTCTTTTTTAAAACCATTACCCCTAGTCCTGTCACAACAAGCCCTGTCTCTTAAATATTCATTTCAAAACAATCCTTATCCAAAATAATTTTCTTTTTATGCACAATTCTTAATAATTGGATATAAATTATCCAATTATTGCAAGAAATATAGTTTCAAGAAATATAATTGTCCAAGTGATAACAAATAATTATGTTAGTTAATTATCCTTCTGTTCCTCCTGATTATTCCTATCCATTTCCCAGCTCACTTTATCCCCTCCTACCTGATCGACTGTGATTTTCCTTCTTAGCCCCAAATAGACAGCAGAAAAGGAGTCCTAAGGCAGCACAATTTGTTGTTAACCTAGAGAGGGAGGGTTGGTTTTCAGAAACTCTACCTATGTGTCTGTCTGAGAACCACAGGAAAACAGCATCTGACATCATCATGAGAAGTCTTCATGAATTCCAGATCACTTAATGAAAGCTGACATGGTCCTTCCATGAAAAAAAAAAAAAAGTTATAGAATGGTTATTAAGTTCTCTGATTCATGAAGCTTTTGGAATTGATAGTTCTCTTCTTCGAGAGAAAAAAGGTGGGGGACCTTATTTAACATTTGACTAGTTTTTCCTGTTCATTTTGTCATTTCTTTATAACTTCCAAAAGTCACTCTTCACCTCCACAACAGCCTTACAAATTCTTTATCTAGCATTTTGTTAAATGGATCTCGCCTCAGCAAAACGGGTTTTTCTTTTTTTTTGCAGTGTGCGAGATGGTTTCTCTTTTGCAAACATGAAGAACACAGCCATTAAGCCTCACAAGCAACAGGAAAGTTTGGAGGCCAGAGACCTGTGGATTCTTTGAGTATAAATACAATTTCGATCAATCTTACCCATTAATAACCTCAGGATAATTTTCAGGGTTTTCCCTAGTTCTGCACCTTCAGGAGTCTGTCTTATTATGGTATGATTGCCTTTTGATGTGTCTTTATGATGGGCCAAACTATATTAAATTCATCAGTATGCCTGAAGTTCAGGTCTTGGGCAGGCATGAACTTCATCCTCTCACGGAGACGTGAAACTGTCTTACTGATCAGTGGGTGCAAGACGAATTCAAAAGCAGCTTCTGTTTGGAGGGTGATGACTACAGACTTAGTTGTGGAGAGATTTGTAGTGCTATTTTTTTTCTGACTCAACACTTGGCACTTTTCCTGTGTGATCAACACTAAGGGGGAAAGTCTTTTTTCTTTAGTATATCTACAAGTTACCTGTACTTGCAATAACATTGATACCAAAGATTTAAAAAAAAAAATTGTATTAATAAATTTACAGTCTTCCTGAGTTATTAAAGAATTCCATGAACTCTTATCTCTTTCCAGATATTTCTGCAGGTACTCTATAACCTTCTTCTTCGGATGATATACGGCTTCATAATTTTAGTGAAATTGCAAAATCCAGTGAGTAAAACATTGCAACACAAAGAATTTGGAAGCTACTACTATTCAAAAATTCTGCCCTTCCATAAAAGGATAAAATAATTCAGATACTAATACGATAAATGGGAATTAGTTCTGATCTGGCTATGGTTTTAAGAGATTTAATATGAGCTCATATTATTTTAGCTTATGCAACAGAGAGAGCCTAGGCAGAGATGTATTAGATTTATATGTATTTTTCCTTCATCTGAGTTTACACTTAAAAAAATAATACCAGTGTATCTTTCAGTTTCAGACTTCTATACAGTTGCACTAATAAGGTAGGAAAAATATTCTAATTTTGTATGCATATTAAAACTAGGAATGACATGAGTTGAAGAAGAAAGAATGCAACTATTTAAAGATGCTTGTAGAAAGAAGTGTTGTCACTTTTATATTCTTTTACTATCACAGCCACAACAATTCTACTATTTAACAAGCTATTAGAAGGGTTACTTAACTGTGAATTAATATAACCTTCATTTTGTAAACGTGGATGACTGTAGTATGTGTGCTGATTTTGCTAAAAATGTTGATTTCTTTGATTTTTGGCAAAAACACCAATTTCTACAATGGTCTGCATTCTAGGATGATGGTTTTAACATCATATAGTGAACGGTTTTCAATCAAATACTTGCCACGGCTGGGAAGAGGCAGCATTACAATCCCTGCTAAGACTGTAACCATTTAAATTACTGGCAGAAGAATTTTTTTGCAAAACATCTTTTCCACTGAAGTGCAATGGAGCACTCAGTGAGATACCCCAGTGTCTGTGAGTTGATGCCTTCTAAAGAAAAAAGGCTTGGGACTACTTCAGCTAAAAGTACTCTAATAAGCAAAATCTCTGCAGGCTCTTCACAAAGATTTTCTGTGGAGAAACGCAGCTGTCTGGGGGAACACTTCACGTATGGTCACACACCTCATGCTTTCCACTACACAGTTCTTCATCCTGCTCGCACCAACAGACATGGACCAGCAGATGCAGCTATATAACCAACAACACTCATCTCACATTGTTGTGGATGACCTGGCTTTCTAACAACAACAACAACAACAACAACAACAACAACAACAAAAAAAAAAGCATCCAGAATGGAATGGATATTGGTGCTTTGGTAATTTTCATGTCTTTGATGAAGTCAGTGAAATGCTCATAATCTGTGTAGTGTTACATTTACATGTACAGTTGCATAAAATTCTAATTCTTCTTCTTTGTAATATCTTAGTAGCATAGTAAAAGAGATACAGAATAATTTATTACTAAATTTACCTACTACTGGCTTACAAAGTAATACACAGTCTTATGAGGTGAGCAAGAAAAAGGCTTGCTATGAAAACCCATTTACTGAAAACCTGTTGGAAGTCTTTAATTCCTCCCACTGTGAAGCAGACATGCCTTTCCAGTCCAGAGGAAAGATGTGACAAAGGCAGAGGAGAAGGCCTTTTGCCCTATAAAGATCCAGAGGTGAATGGAGACATAGAATGGAAAAAAGCCTGTGGCTGTGGTGGAGTGAAAGACTGGATCAAAATGAATACGTGCCGAGGGTGGTAATTCAGGTTGCCTGAGTAACCTTAATTCAGGTGTATCACAATTTCTGGGTTCTTCAGTTGCAGCCTTAGTGTTCCTTTGGTACAGTTCAGAGGTAGCGTAATAATAAGAGTTTATAAAAAAACCCAAAGATATAAAGCTGCTGAAAGAAGCTGATTCCTCTGGGTGCTCAGCAAGGATAGTCATGCTGGAGTTTCTTCAAGTACTTGAACCAGTGACAACACTGTTAATGCTGTTAGCCTCCAGCTGGTCCCATCCTTCAGGGAATTAAGGCATACTTAAATTTCTCTGCTATTTTCTAAATAAGGGAATGCAGACATTCATGAATTATGGAATTAATTTCTAAATCTTAAAACAAAAAGAAGTATATTCTGAGGTTTTTAAACACTTCTACACCTAGTTCCCTGTGAGCTTTTCTCTTACCCTGGCCTCCTATGTAGCTCCTTTCCCACTGTAGCTCCCAAACTCCTGTTTCCTCAGCTGACTTTTGTCAGCCTTTTCCTGCCCCACACCTTTATTTCTCTCTCTTACCCCATGCAAGCCTGCATTCTTTCCCTTAGCATAACTGCCACTGTTCCCCTCTGCTGCTATTCAATTTTTTGTATCTTCCCCGAGAATGTTCATTTGGTCTCCTTCTGTGTTCTTCCCCTTAACATCTTTCTTTACCACAGTCCCTCTTGCTCTTGTCCTGTCTGGCCATTTCCTTTATCCTCTTCATCCTTATCACAGAATCATAGAATCTTAAGGCTGGAAGAGACCTCCAAGATGGTGAAGTCCAACCATCAACCTAACACCACAATGCCTACTAAACAATATCCTTCCTACATAGCAGGAGGAGGCAATGGCAAGGGGGACAGATTTTGTATTTTTAAGCTTTCTTAATAAAGAGCCTGTTTGAATCAAAACTTTAACAAGGTGTCTGAGGGATATATCAGCATAGAGTATTAGAGCCACAAAGGTTTACATTTGGCAGAGCTATCAGCAACTGAAAACAGAGGCTGATGATTGAAAGCCTCTGGCAGCCTCATTTATTGGCATCAGAACTCTGCCACCTATTACAACACACTGTTTATTTAACAGTTTTTGTTAAATTAAATTACTTATTTTTAATCATGGCAGACATATTTATATCTATTTCACATAGCCCTCCAAATGTTTCCTTTAATTCTTGCACATAAATTTTAGTGTAATGAGGTAATGCTGCTGCATTTTCATGAGTGTAATAAACCTCTTACAGTTTGGCCCAAGTTGAATCTATCAAGGAAGAGGAAGGAGGAGTTGGCATAATTGGAAATTAAGTCACATTTAATACATTAAGTTTTAGAAAGCACTGAGAAAGGCCACAATGTAAGGAAGATGAAAATGACATGGAAAGGAACAGTACCTTAATTTGTACAAATATTAAAACATCATTATGAGTCTGATTCTGCTCTCATTTATCCTGGTATATCTTATTTACTCTCCATGTAGAAGGAGTAATGAAATCAGTGGAAATAAACAGAAGTAAAACTAGAATCGGACTCCTACAAATTTAAAAGAACAGCATAGAAAAAGAAAGATGATCTTTTGGACACTGCTGGGGTACTTATGTAGGAAAGATCCCATAATGAAAAGTTAATGATGTTTAAGGATTTAAAAATTATTAGGATGGTAAGATAGCAAAAGTAATAGTTGAGATTATTTTCCACTTGTAACTGTGACTTCAAAAATTGTATGTTTTTATGTACAGTAATACTTCAATATTTTATACAAGATTACAGAAAAATTTTACATTTGGCTGGGACAGCATTAAGATCAACTTGTATTGAAAACACCATCTCCATTTTATCTTTTTTTTTTTCTGATTTCAAATACAGTGCAACTGCCCCCCCTACACCCCCCTAATTTTGCCATGAACTATTAGTGACTCACAGAAACATAAGCAGTATGAAGGAAGACTAGAAGCAAAAAGGTTAAACATATGATATTGCAATAAACTTCCCAGCACTTGTAGATTTTTATTAGGTGAATAACATGCTTTTTCTTTAGTCTCTTGCCAATATCATTTGTGTGAATGTAAAGGTCTTACAGGCTGAATCTTACTGACAATAAGTTTAATAGCTCTACTGTATAGCTTCTTTCTTCCTCAAATGATTTTCACTGCAAATTTATGAGTTTTTCAATATATAAAGACTTTCATCTTTATTGTTCTTAAATAAAGATTACAAATCAAATTAAATACTGAAAAGTGAAAAGGAGGATAAGTGAGAGCAATCATTTTCCAAAATGTGTTTTTAGTATATTGCCTTCCGCTGACCAAAAAGTCGTGATGCCTGGAATTGAATTATACAGTAACTTGAGGGTGAAAAAATACCAGAAGACTGCAGAGTAGTGTGTGTTTAAAAATTATTTCCTAGCAGTGCAATATATCTACTATTTTTCTTACTGCTTCCTATCAAGAAGACCAATGCAAGCCTTACAGAAGACCGCATCAGTCATTTGCTCCCATCCGCATCCAAGCAGAAAGCTCTGGTTTGTGAGCAACTGCAGCCCAGCACCAGCATCTGGTCCTGAATGAAACAAAGCATCTGCCTCTCTGCCTCACCATGGGCTCTGCTCACTTTTCCAGGAGCAATTACACTTTTTTCTTTGTAAGTCTGCATGTAGACCAATGAGGAGACACTGCTGCTGTCGATAGGCAGTGGGGACTGTTTTAGGCAGTCTGCTCCACCATGTCATAAAACCTTGACCACTGCAGTATAAAAGTAGATTTATTTGAGGTGCAAAACAGCTCTCCATGAGCTTCTCAGAAGACCCACAGCAGACTATCTGCATCTAGATGAGGCTAATAATTAGAGGTAACATGTCTAATATATTAGAAAAAAAGTTCTTTAATCTAAGTACATTACAAAGAGTAAAATTATTCTCCATTTTTAAGTAAAGTATTACCAGTGAAATGATAGCATCTTGCTTCAGTCTTTTTATGCTCATTTTAAATCTTTCTTGCAATTATCCTGCTCCGTACTTCCTTTGCTTATAAGTGATTAAGAAAAAAAAATCCAGCCTTTTCTTTTTCTAAAGTAATTATTTGTCATGTTAGAGATGTAATGAATATAGATCTAGGCTGATAACTAACATAGCAGTGCTGCTGCAAGCTTTCTGTCAAGCATACCTAACATCAGCAATTATTTCCACTGATGGGCTAATTCAGTGATGCTGAGGTACTATTTCCTTATATTTTATCCCCATCCTATCCCTGTATTGTTCCAAAAGCAGTTCCCTGCCAAAGACATTTAGCTAATTAAAATAATAAAGCCCCATTTAGCTGAAACAAAGACTGTACTGAAAATTCTCAAGAGCAAAGGCAAATGAGCTCACTTACAGATGTTTTGTCTTACCTACCATTTTCCTTATACATATTTAGTGGGAATGTCATAGTCTCACTCATAGTCCGCTGAAACTTGTGATTTATAGTGTGTTTCCCCATCTCCACTCACATTGCCAAATACAGTCTTATTAACACCTTGGAATTTTTCCACCATGTTTATCTAACAAACTGAGAGAAGAAAAGAAGGTATTTCCTCACAACAAGCTCTAAAATAAATTCCATTATACATGATCAGCCACTTTATTAAAATCAAGCATCCTTTAACTGAAATCTTAATAACCTAAACCTATGTAAGTTGTTAGTAGTCAGATACTACTTGGCATGTATCTGTATCACAGGCACACTAAATGATAGCAAACTCTTCTGGGAGACTCACCCAACAGTCAAGAGCTGACCACAGATTAGGCAAAATCTACCCTCTGTGTGCTGTCTTCCAAACAGCAGATGTGTTGAGAGACACTTGTAACTTGTAAAATGCACTTTTTTTTTTTTGTAAATAAATTGGTAACTTCAGTATTTTTAGTGTATGTCAGAGTTTAAACAACACATTAATTGAAAATCCTCAAAGGAAAATAAAAGTCCAATAAGCTTATTGTCAAATTTAATTGTAAGGCAAATTTCCTGGTTCAAGTAAACTAAACAAATATCTATTAAAATACATATATTTGTCATAGAAATGTGTTTAGACCTGAAAAAAAGAATCATTTTTTTTTAAGTTACGTCATAAATGACAATAGAATACCCAATATCAGCCAAAGATTCCACCCAATCTAGGGAAACTAGATTTCCCAAAAAAAACCCCAAAAACCAAATAAATTCATTTTCATCAGTTAGTACAGCCTTTTTCACAATATCAAGAAAGGTGGGGTTTTTTTTTTTTTTTTTTTTTTTCCAGGAGTATACCTGAAATGCCTAGGATATATGTAAATATTATATTACACTTTATTTTCTCACCCACAAAATATTAAAGATACATCACTAAGCTGCATTAATAATAGAGGCAAAATATCCATTTTAATAGATAGGCTTTAGCCTATCTTAACTGCAAAGTCAGTGAGGCAAAATCTCTCAAAATAATCACCTTGGCTAACAGTCCTTTTATTATATAAGGTCTGTGACCTTATTAGATAGCAAGACTGGATGCTCAGAGAGCATGAATGTAGTTTATTAACAACGCATCAATAAAACATGATAATCAGAGTATAAGAATATTTTACCTATTCCTGCACATACCAGAGATCCAGGCCCTTCTCTTGATTCATCCTCTTTGAGAAAACTGGTGGTTGATGGAGAGGTTAATTAGTTCACCCTATCCTAGATAACCCTTAAACCATGGTCTGGAGTATGGCTGAGAATGCAATGAACCTCTCGCTCAGCCCTGAGGATGGCACAGGGGATCCTTTGGAGGACCAGAGTGAATTCACAGGCATGAGGTTTGTAAAGTTAATTTCAATGCTGTGGCCTTTGGAACCCTCCCAAGGATGCTGGAGTATGGCTCACGCTGCCAGCTCGCTCTGTAATCCCCCTGTTGATGTTTCCCTTTAGCAGTTTAGCTGAAAAAGTTGATGCCTAAACTTTCCTAGTTTCCTTCCTTAGATCAGCTATCATGTTTTTTGTTTGTTTGTTTGTTTTCCTGTAGTGACCTCCTAAACCATGGCAGATAAACTCAACAGCAAGAAAAAAAATGACATGCCAAAATTATAAAAATCTGTGTATCAAAACTTTGGCTTATTAACTCTGCAAAAGTGGGTTTAGAGTGGTTTCTACAGGAGAAGACATAGGTGCTAGACAAAAGGACTTTGTCAGCCAGAAAAGGAGTGGGCTAGTGTTTAGTTAATAAAGCCAGCTCCCAAGGAAGCTGTGGATATGGACTGCATATGAACTATTAAGTTTTTTGCAGAGCCAATGAGAAAGCTGTCTTTTAACTGGACTAAATTAGCTCTTTCATGGGAGAGCAACAAACCAGAGCAAATTGCTCAACAGTATCCCTCTTAAAATGTCAAAAGTGCTTTGTCAAGCAGAATCATTATTTATATCATACAGACTTTCTGCATCTGCTTTTACTCTTATCATGGCCCAGTTCAGAAATATTCCCAGAAAGCATCACCTACAACGAAATAAAGATAAATGGTGTAGTTCACAAAACAGAACAACATCATTCCATTGGAAACTTGTGTTTTGCAGAGATCTGGGTTTTTATTTGGCTCAGATTTCTTGCTATCTGTGAAAGATTAAACTTTACAGTGCTACTGAATCTGCTGTTTGCGGGTAGAAATTTTCTCCTATTTTATCTAAGACTGTGATAGTCAGGAGAAATCCCTAGAACAGTCTATTTTTCTCAAATGTTCTCTCTATTTCTAAATCTGCATTAATTTTGCATGAAGATCCTTTCACATTTCTCCAAGATATTGGAGAAGGGAGGAAATGTTTTTCTTTTCCAGTTTTCCTATTTAGGTCAGACTTTGTGCTTGTGTAAATCAATGTGATTACACTGATTTCAACAGAACTTCAATAATTACCCTGTTGAAAACCATACATCTTTGTGAAAACAAAGAACTTCCTGTAGTTAGCTCTATTCTCTATGAAATCTGGATGTTTTAATTTTATGATTATTGTCCATTTTTTTTTTCATTCTGCTATAACACCTTCTTTTGTGATTACTGTCTATCCACCATGCTCTCATATCCCTTGAACCTCCCTGACGTTGAGGAATTCAGTATATGATGTAATAAATTTGTGATGAAATGCTTCAAAATCATTGAGCACAATCACCTCCTCGGTTGCCTAATTAGCATTCTGTTTCCACTGAAGCTGGGCAGTGCAATGGAGGTGGCAGGAGGAGGCATTAGTGGAGGTCTCATTAGTCACCATTTCCTCATTTGTCCCCAGATGTAATGCTAGCAATCAGTCCTGTGTACAACTGTGTTGTGCTCAGCCCTTCCTTATGGTGCTCCTGTCAGGTATAATTAATCAGCCCTTTTATTGATTGCATTTTGTATATTGGCTTTTAGACCAGAAAAAAATGCAGTGAATAAACATTTCTCCTGAATCTTGCCCTGCATCAGGACTTCATCACCTGTTCCAACTCATATCCTGGTCAGGCTCCTCTCCCATCCCCACCTTTTGACTGTAGGTCAGCATATGCCCAACTCAGAGAAATCTCTATATTCTGTTTCATAAGCTCAACAGGTGGATGTAGTAACAGAACTGATATCAAAACTTAGCACTTATTGCCTTCTGAAGAAAGAGAACCACTTACCAGAAGAATTTACTTCACTCAAATCAAGTCTTATCTAAAAAAACAACTCTTGAATGGTACAATATAAAAAAGGACTTCAGAGT
The DNA here is from genome assembly GCA_009806455.1 of Tetrax tetrax. Lineage (NCBI taxonomy): Eukaryota > Metazoa > Chordata > Aves > Otidiformes > Otididae > Tetrax > Tetrax tetrax. The sequence goes on along the minus strand of WHYT01017414.1, from coordinate 427,072 downwards.
TCTCTTCTGGGCTCAAAGCTAGGCACTTCTTTCTATACTCTGAAATCCATTTTTACTTGAGTTGTCCTGTAATTTGGTGTGCTTCAAAAACTACTCCATACAGTTGACATTCTCATCTTGTAGTCATCCTAGTCTGATGTTTAGCTTTTCCAAATTATCTTATTATTGACACATTCACCTATATTTTCCACAGACATAAAATTCAAGCCATAACTGTGATAATACTCAAACATTTCTTAATTGTTTCTAACTTCTATATTTACTCCACAGCATGTACTTTTACTGAGAATTTTACCTTTTTCAGCGTAGAGTAAAATTTTAAAAGGGAAATGAGTTACCATGCTGGATCTGTTGCCTGTAGAGCAAGATGAGGCAAAAGGAACAGGAGAACAAGAAGCAGACCTTTTACTTACTGCAGAGTTCTTAAAGCATAATGGTCTAACTGGATGAGAATGAGAGAAGATGAAGGCAAAATAGTGACAGGATAGTCAAAGGATGTCACAAAGAAGCATAAGAAGGAGATACACACATCTTAGTCTGGTAGTAAACACCATGTTTTAACGCTTAAAATATTTCTATGATTTTTCTTTCTGGTCTGTCATAGACTGCTCATTCAAACACTTTGTTGGAAGATGATTTAAGAAAGGGAGAAAAGTATTTAAGAATCACATAACGTCTCTGCCTTTAGCTAATCACAGGCATGAATCAATCACAATCTTAACTGATACATAAAATCTCATAAAATGGTTGCTCATGAATGTGACATTACACTGATTAGTGGAAAATTGTACAGATTCAAAACATCAGCCAAACCAAAACTTTTTAAAAATACAAATGATACAGATAATGATCAACATTAACTCTGTTCATAGTGCCTCACGCCACATGCACCTGTGGCACATGTGTCCTCACTTCTTCATATCAAAATGGGTAAGAGCTGCCCAGTCTGGCTTCCTAGTATCCATCTCACAGATGAAGGTTAGGGCATTGTACCTTGATGTGAACCCTAACTCCATATCCCTGATTTTCAGGGTTTCTGTTTTTATAAACTTCATATTCAGAAAGACCCAACATAACACTCTTGTCTTTCATGGGAGGACATAAATTCCCTTTTTCAATTGTGTGATGGGTTAGATTAATTGTTCTGGTGTCTCAACCCAGATTCCCAATGCTGCTCTTCATATGCATTAAATGAAGAAGGAGAAGCCACTATATGCAGTCATAAGTGTTTGAATGAGTCAACACAGCTAATGTGATGTGAAAGGCCAGGCATTATATGCTGAGTGGGACTCCTGAGTCCTTTCCAGTGCTCCCATGCTTAACCATGGGAGAATGGTCACACGAGTGACACTTTCTGCTAGCCCTGTGCCATGAGCTGTTAGAGAGCTGGTCCAAGACAAATGCAAAAAGAACAAGGCAGGCAGAGACACACAGCCAAAATGGAACATGCACTCTACCACTGCTGCAGGTGAAGAGCCTACCTAAAAGGATATACAAACAGTAACGATGTTCCTAGTTATAATTTGTCGTTGAGCAGTTCTCAAAAATAAGTTTATTTTCCTTTTAAGCTCCTAAATTAAAACTGGATGCATATTGGAGAGTTATTTCACAGCCCTATCCGTGACTTATACCTTGTTTTAAAGATTTAAATAGATCATTATTGATGTATGGGGATTTGCATGTAGAAACCAGATTTTTTATTTGATTAATCATACAATATTTTAACATGAGAATGATAACAAGCTACTAAAGAGTTCATCATGGGTAAAGATATGAATCTGTAAAGCACTAACTTGTGTTTTTAAAATAATATCCTTTTGTTCAGATGTACTAATTTCTACAGAGAAAAATAGGATAAGAAAATATAAAATCATTTTTATTGGCTAGAATACAGAAAACCTAGGTTTACTGAAGTCTGAGTATAGACTATAATTAAACTGTCAGATTTTTTTCTATTAAATAATTAAATATAGTATCAAACCCCGCACTAATAAATTGAGTGTATCATGTCTCTTACTGGACAATTTGACTGAGGAGGCTTTGAAGAACGCTTTCAATTTCTCTTGTTCAACCAATGGGTTTTGCTTCTCATCCAGTCATTAGATGAATTAATATTAGTCAGCACAGATGGCAAACTACAAATATATATATATATGGTATTATGACAACACAGCTGTTGTCAGTCATGACAATAATCTTGCAATACTTCTGACCTGCTCCACATATTAGCATTAAAGGCTCAATCCAAAGATGATGAAAGTCAGATTTATCAGGAGATCCAATGTTTTTCAGTTCAACATATCATCATATTATGTTAACTGAAAATATATAAGCAATCTGAATAAAAAAATGATAACTGCTGCTGCAAATAGTAAACCAGAATTATGGAAACACGATCACGAAGTCGATGCTTGAGAGTAGTTTTCAATTTCTAAGGTAGTCAGTACCATTTTTCTATAATATATACTGCAGAACCTTGCTACTTCACATGAACTGGGAGATCTAACAGGAATCAATGACACAGGAAAACCCAAAGAAATAAAAAAAAAAGCAACAAACGAATGAGATCCATTTGTACACACATAGATTACAAACTGTATTTTGTCTATTAAGAAATTAACATGGTAATTTCATCTGCAAGTACTAAACAGGTCCTGGTGGGTGTGTTTCCACTGTGCACGCTGGTTTTCTGAAGGGAATTTTGCCAGCCACCAAAGGAAGGGATGGAAGCATGGATCTGTTCCTGCAAACAACCTCATGCCCTGGGTCTCCTGCTAAGTGGACACATTCAGCCTGGATGGCAACTGCAGCTCTTGGACCATAGTATCAGTTCCTGAGCAGACCTGAGCAGTAGCTCTTGCTAGGTGGATTTAAACAACATGTCCTGGCAGCATCTTGTCTCTGTTGTGAGCCACTTACGTACACACATGCCTTCCCAGGGCTCCTTTCAATAAGAACATGATTTCACTGTCATTGTGCCACACTCCTCACAACACAAACACGTCCACACGTCACCGACACATCAGAGCTGAGACAGCTGGTGTGATTCTGCTTTTACACCAGCCTTGTGTGATGATTTAAACTTCTGAGCAACACAGTGTTTTCCATCAGCTTCTATGTGACACTGAGTAGTTGTAATTTCTGTTGTTATACACTGCAAATTCTCAAAGCAACGCATTCAATAATACTTCAGCAAACAGCTTCTGTCCTTGCAAAACTTGATCAATACACTGGACCTACACTGCCAGAAAACAACTTATGTATTGGAATAATCCCTCAAATTACTAATTAGTTAATCAAAGGGATGTCTGTCTATTAAGATGACAAATAACTCAGCACTTCTGATTTGTTTAACCAAAAAAGTTATAATCCGTATAGAAAACTTTTCCATTTTAAGCTCTATATTTCTTTGCCCAGATCAGTGAAATATTAGGATTTCCATCAAATCCACAAAGAGGCTTTGCAATATCTTACAATGCTCAGGGGTTTAATAAAGCTATTTCTGCAGGTTGTCTGGAGGATTCTACTTAATTAATTAACTTAATTAATAATGTTATATGAAGACTTTTAGGGAGAAGACGCACTCTGGTTAATTTTTTAGCTCAGATAAGGTTGCCAATCTGCAAGAAATCCTGCTGAAAGCAGTACTCAGGAAAGGAGCACTGCTGATAACAATACCTTTGTTTGCCAGTGTGAACAGATCTGGAATTCCTGAAGTCTGCCAAGCTTCTGACTTCAGCCTTGGCAAGCATAGAAGAACCATCTTAGCTCCCTACTTGTTTCTGCTACCTCCATTAGAAGTTAGGTACAATATAAATCTTGACATCAAAGAAAGTAAATTTGCACAGCATCATCCTGGCAAACTTGTTCTGCTTACACCAACACTACTAGCACAAGGATTAGCTTTGAAACAGGTCATAGTTAAGTACCAGCTAAGTTCAGCTGAGTGTCATGCTAGAGAAAACACGCTAGTAATATTTTTTTAACATACTTGGTTCCCTGTTACAGAAAAGGTGTCCATGCCCAAGCATTTCCAGCTTGCAGAGATCAAAATGTTTTTGCAATACTTTAGGCAGTATTTGACATTCTCTCTCAAGTACTCATAAGATAAAAAAGTTCACGTGTACAAATGTGCATTATTAGAACTGATTAAGAGTACAAAAAAAAGAATCAGTGAGAAAGATCTCAAGCAGAGCTCTAAAGAGCAATGATATATTTATCATCTATTTAGATGTAAGATGCCATTTCATAATTTTTAAGTGAGTTACCTATGTAGGAGTTAAGAAAACCTTACCTTTTTATTTTCTAGTGGATTTTGAAATATACTTAAAATAGTTAAAAATATGAAGATGTAATTGTTCTTTTAATTACTGCATTTGGGAGACACACACATATATATACATATATATCCTTTTGTTACACAGGATTTCCAGTGTTATTACTTGCATTCTAATATAAATGTTATAATAAATTGCATTATATTTCCCCTACAAGATTAATTTATGAAACCATATTGTGGTTGATGGTGGCAGCTGAACCCCTCAATGGAATTAATTAAAGGATAATCTCCATTGCTTTGTAGCATGCAAACCAATAAATAGCTGCTGAGATTAATAGCTGAAGCGAAGCTAAAGTGTTTAAGGAATTTCAAACCCCATTTATTACACACACCCTACAAAGTAGAAGAGATTATAGCTGTACAGCAAACTGGAACATCCAAAAAAAAAAAAAAAAAAA
>WHYT01017414.1:379320-410532 GCA_009806455.1 Tetrax tetrax | reverse complement strand
AAAAAAAAAAAAAAAAAAAAAGAAAAACAAAACCAAAAAGAAGCCCACACAAGGAAAACAATTTCCTTCTCTTGTGAATATTTGAAAGGGATGCTTCTTTGTTCCACAAATCTGTGGCATACAGATGAACTTGGCTAGAATGAAAAAGAAAAAGGGATGAACCTAAAAATGTGTACTGCCTCTTTTGATTTTTGGTCTAAAACAAGGAGTATCCAGGGAAAACACTTTAAAAAAAATAGAACAAGGTATTATCAATGAAAATATAATTCAATTTTTTAAAGAGAGTTTGTTTGGGAAAGCTTAAACTTTTATATTCAAGACAGCATTTCTGAAACACAAACTCAGAAATGAGAAGGCCTGCAATGCATTTGAAGAATGTTTTCCTTAGGGCAGCGACTGTGCTGTCCTTTGGATAAAATTGCTTCTGCATCTTCACCAAATCTCCTTAGTTGAAAGAAATGAGATTAGTGTGATATTCAGGCCTCCTTTTGGCTTTGGCAGGAGCAAATGGAGTTCAGGAGTGTGCTAAAGCAGCTAGGATGTTGTGCTTTGAAAGCTTGCCCAAGTGACCATTTTTCAATGCCATTTTCAAGAGAGTTGTGTAACCTTCTTTGACAGCAACCAGTTTATTCTGGCTTTTAATAAGTGACTTGAAGGCTGGTTTTAAGCACCAAAATGTACTATTTTGTTTCATGTCCTTTGCAGTAAATATTTCCTTAGTTTTGATTTCTTCCTGAATATAGGAAGTCTAATAAGCACTCTCTATAAGCATTTATTTAATTCTTCTTTTCATTTTATTCTCCCACAAAAGTCACTGGCAAACTCAGAAATTTCCATTTTAAAAAGTTTTCACTTTATTTTTCTGGCTATAGAAAATTAATGAAGTTTGAGGCTAATGAGATATACAGTGTGGGTTAAACCCACCCTATCTGCTGTGCATCTTTAAAAAATGTATTAACTGTCATCCAAGGACAAAGATTTGTTTAAGGATAACAAATGTATTTAACAGAAAGGAAAAAAAAAAAATCAGGTATATGCATCACTGCCTGGTCTGCTAGCATCTGTTCTGGTTCCATATCTTCCTGAGAAACCTGCCTCAAGAGCAGCTTGCTCTCTCAATCCATCTGTGCAAGGCAAAGAGAAAGAAAAAGAAACCTCACAGGATGTATGTGGCCACTTTATCATTCCTTCCAAGCTCAACCATTTGGAGAGCAACAGGAAACACCAAGCCTGGAATGGAAGAAGCAGAATACAAACAATCTTTTCTGTTAGCCAGTAATATTTTGAAGGTAATACAGTTACACTAATCAGCTTAGTATTATAACCAATAATAATCAGCTTAGTATTATAACCAATAATGTTAGGTCCGAATATGTATTTGTAATAATGAGTTGAAAAGGTCATTCACTACATTCACTTGAATATTGCTTTCTCAGCATTACATTTAGGAGTAAATTTATTTCAACTTCTTTTTCTTTAGCCTTTAATTACACGTGTGGAATTTTTTTGCATTACTGCAAATTATTCCTAGACCTTCAGTAGAAATGTTGTTGTGGTTTTACTTTAGATTTCCTTAAACTCACACTGCTCTAACCTGATTTTATAAGTCTTTTTTGTATAAAAGCCTACCATAATGCAAATAATTTGACAAACAGGATACAGAACTGAACCAGGAAATAAAAAGATGAAAAACACCAAACTGTTCAAAATGTCACAAAAATGTTGAGGTTTGGGGTGGTTTATTTATTAATCTCAACTGTGAAAAAAAATCTCAACTTCTGTTTTTAACAAATCTCAGCTATCTTATTTATTTAAAATATTTTAGGTTTTTTTTCAGAAATCAATTGTTTAAAGTCCTATATCAAAATTAATATTTTAAAATACTATCTTGTCAATTCAGAGGCCTCAGTTATTTTAAACAGTCAGAGTTCAATCTGGTGAGGTATCAAGAGTTCCCACCTCCTCCAGTAGAGTTGAGACCTCTTTCCTAGTTTACTGAATGAGGTCTTCTTCCTTCTACAGATCATATTTAGTCCATAAGTCTCACATAAATTTCAACATGTCCACTAACAACCCAAGATTGACACTGCGTCATATGAAAGGTCTGAGTTTCATCTTGAGTAATAGCAGTTTGTAAAGCATTTTTAGACAGCTCAGCTGAAGTATATCAGGTGTACTATACTACTACACTTCTTCTATATTTAGTCACTATAATTTGAGCCCAAACTCTAGGAATTTCCTTCTGCTGATGTAAACACAACATCTATTTGATCTGAACATTATTCATCTCTGACACAAGTACCTCCCTATATCCTTTTATATATATGTGCCTTGAATGTATTGATAATATGCGACAGAGCACAGCTGAGAAGTTTTCTATTCGTTAGGTGAATATCATATAGCTTACTTGCAGCATGACTTTTTGCAGTCCCAATGCTCAACCCTATGTTGCACACTGTGTCTGAGCCAAGTGGGATTCACCTCAGTTTTGGCATTTGTTGGACAAGAGTCTTTATCTAAGCTTAACTGAAATTCAGACTTGAGAAAGCCTGGTTATCTCTGAATAGCTTTTGAACATTCCTAAGAAAGGTTTTAAAATGAAGACAGAGATCTGAGTATTTAAAATGAAATTTGATGAACTAGCTACCTACAGGCCCTTTCCAGTTTAAATTTGACTTGGTCTTCTGGTGAGCACAGCAGGAAAATGGCCATGTAAACAGACCGCAAAGGGCTAACTCGTTGCAAGATAGTGAGATGGGAAAAATAAATATTTTGCTCAACAGACACTTGTGTGACCAGTCAGCAGTAGGAGCCGCCAGAGTAGCACACACCGCTCCAGACGTGCTCCCCAACGCCCATTCCTCCAGACCAGTGTCCTACAGCTGCACAGGACTTGCCATCTACCTGGCTCCCACTGAAGAACACAGACTGATTCCTGTTTATGTGTTGCTAAACACAAAGCTTCCAGTGATTTCTGTGCATTCTTATATCCTAAATCAAAATCACAATGATCATTCTGGAAATGGTGATGGAGAGCCTTCTCTTTCTTGACTACCTGGGCTTACAGCTGCTCTTCGATCTATTACTCATCTCCTTCTCAGGCAATTATAGTTTGGCACTTGCAATATTATCCTGTGAATTGTCTTTATCACAGAAGATTGGTGGTTCCACCTCTGAGTTCTGAACTAGAATCAGGTGAATCCTTAATGATAAAACAATTTTATATAGTTACCTTTTACCAAGAAGCACCATTCCTGGGAGACTGAGACAGTTTCTCAACAGAGCTTCAACACCGCTGCCTATCCAATCAGATAAAATAATAAAAAAAATAGTAGGGAAAATGTACTTTAAATATTTAATGCATTATTTATGTTTAGTGCTTCTATTTCATAATACTTACATAAATATATAGGGCAAATTTCTTGATTCTGATAAATATTGCAAACCCCCATAGTTCCAAATGCTTATATTCCGTGCAAAATTCCCTTTAGTGGCCAACAAGAAAATAATAAAAAAAAAAATGGTTTACACTTTTACAGGACTTTTCATCCAAGAGTCTCCAAGGGGCTGCAGAGATGTGTTCATAGTAACATTTTCATCTTACAGCTAAGGAAATCAAAGGCTAGAAAGATTAAAGCCCAAACTTTTAAAGATGCCTTTGGAATTAATTTGAGCCTTGAAAACCTTTCTGGATCTGCATCTAAGTAACTTGTCCAAGGATGCACCCTGCACCTAACTGGAAAATAAAATACAGCTGTCATGAATTCCCTTTTCATTATTTACAGGCCACTGAAGAGGAATTATGCATATAGAACAAGCATAGCTAAACAACTTCACGTAATTCAAATAAGAGAGGTTTCCCCATCAAATACAGTCCCATAGTGCTCACATGACACTCCAAATAAGCTTTTTGCCTCATAATAGCAAGTATAGACAATCACTGCATATAAATCTAAGGTTTAAGATACAGTCTTGTAATACATTGCACTTGGAGAGACCTCTAAACATGCAGGAATTACGATTACAGGTCATGATCACACATGTGTGTGCGTGTGAGTGTGCATTTCCACACGCATTCAGCCTCAGAGGGTTACTTGTGTAGTGAAGGGCGGTCAGGTTATGAAGATTTTGATCATGTAAGCTTAGAAAACTAACTTTCCTATCTAGACAGTGGAAAAAAGGGCTGCTTCTTTCAAAAGGTAATCAGAGTCCCGAAAGGATTTGTCTGAAGTTGGACAATGTGAATGTCCCTCAGGAGGTCCGCATCCCGCATCAGGACCAGATGTTTGGGTGCTTCATATATGTTCCATGCTAAGATACAGGGAATCATATCAGCAAAAAGAAAGGGGAAGGAAGATTCAGGTTTGAAGAAGCAACTTTTTTTTTTTTTTTCAGAATTCTACAGAAATTTAAAAATCTTCTGTACTTCCTAATATGCTAATGAGGTTTCTGTCAATGACATTGACTAAGATGTGATCCTGCTTCTGCTGAAAGCGTCATTATTTTTAATGATATAAGATTGGACTTTAAAGGCATTTCTATATTTTATATAACATTATGTTATCAAATGTTCTTCTAATCATGTCAATCACTTACAAGATGAATTAAATTTATATTCAACATCTATAATAATTTTTGTACTTTTTGCCTGTATTTTACATATATAATAAACAAATGTTGCAATACAGAATTTTACCCTATAGGATTAAGTAAAAATATTTTTGTTATTAAAAGTCTGCATTTGTTTCAGGATTTTTTTTTCTTATTTCTGACATGATAACATTTCTCAGCTTGGTGCTTTGAAGAAAATATTGACCTAAAATTGTACAGCATGCTTTGAAAATTACAGGTATGAAGAAAATTGGAATGAAAATGAAACCTCTTGGGTGAGATTATTCACCAGACAACACAGAAATACTAAATAGATCATAGGTTTTGAAAGAGGAAGAACCCTGGAGCAGGTGAGATTTGCATACTAATTAGAGAAAAAGTTTATTCAGGCTCACAGGACAATCTATCTTCTATCACAAGACAGCATCTGTTTTAGAACATTCAACTCCTTTTAGGTTGGCTGCTGGTGTTATATAAGCCGAAAGGTTTTTCAGCTTTCATTATATGTTTTTGCTTTCGGAGTTTATAATTCAGTGAGTATTACTTCTTCATGTTTAACGTAATTCTGTTTAGAAGTGATTTTTATTGAAAAAAAAAAAAATTTCACCATTCTCTAGTTTTGTTAAAAAAAAAAAAAATTGTGCCTAAGGGGTGAGATGTGCAAAATAGTTAAAATTCTACCAGAGGCAGTACGAAACATAGACTATCCAAAATTAATAAGAGTAAATTACAGGATTGGAAGGGATCTTAGAGCTGAAAACTGATGTTAGTAAGTGACCCTCATTTAATATTTACTGCATTTCTATTATGCAAATCCTAAAGGCTATTCACCTTTTCCTACATGATACCCCACTCCTTTCTCTGTAATATTGATGCCAATCTGCCTATCTGATATGAGTGAATTTCACCAGCACACTCCAAATATTTATCAGTATCAATAGTGACATTATTAAATAAACAAACAAACAAAAATCTCAGGACCATTTCCAGAACAGTTCCAGCTGTAAACACCCTGCAGCACAATACAATCCAATTTGACACTGCTGTCATCTGCTCATTTGCAAATTTCTTACCCTCTTCATGATTCTTTTTACTAAGTCCCATATTTTCCTTTCCAATTATTTCCCGTGCAGCACTGTACTCAACATGCAGATTAGCTTCCATACCAATTTTAATATTGGAAAATACTAATTAATTTGGGCAATCCGCATTTCTGGATACCTGTCTTGATTCGCTTGCAATGAAAACATTTAGATGAGCATATGGTGTTAAATGTTTCAAAGTGAGTATGTACAAAATCTGAGGTACCTAATACCTTGTGAACTCAACTGAAAACTTGTGCTCAATCCCACAGGAAGAGATTACATGAGAAAATTCAAAAGAATTAAAAGAATTATGGTATCAGTTACTTTAATTAATCATTTTAATTCATATTAAAATTAAATATGATATGCAGGAATGTTCTCCTACTAGCATGGATTCCCTTCCTGGACCACAGCTTATTCACTTACGAAAAAATACTAGTGATTCTTTTTTAGTTATAAAACACTTTTACTGAGAAAGTTAGTTTTCATCAGTCACATATACATGTACAAGATCCACCTGAAATAGTTGTCTGATCAGTCCTCCAATTTTAAACAAACATGATGCCTAGGGCTATCATGCAGCTTCTTCTAGACGGGCTTTCTCTTCTACCTGAACTTTTTTTTTCCAGTGACATCTGAAGGCTACGGTCTTCATTCACAATTTCCATCTGTTCACTCAAAGACATGACAGCTCTAATTTGAGTACTATTTGGCAAATTTAATTTACTCCTGTGTGCTTCCTTGGAGATGACAATCACTCTTTTGCACCCAGTCTTAGTAAACATGGCCTTATTACCTGTTGGTAAGAAGGAAAACCATCTCCCCTTGTCTCTATAACAGCAGGGATTATAGCGGGACTACTGTAATCTCATATTCTGAACTCGTATTCTGACCCAGAAAAGCTATAGTAATAGTGGGTTTGCTGATGCCATTCAACCTATCACCTTACCTTGCCTTCATACAGTTGACCAAAACCCCACTGTGCATTCTGCCCTGTCCCCACTTGAAGAGCAATTTCATCAAATACAGGTTATTTCATTTGTCAGTCAAATCTCTGTTTAAAACTAAAGGGAGTTTCACTTGAGTCAGACTTGAGAGCCAAATCTTCCTCAGCTACTGAAATGCAATGCTATATTAGTGCATGTTATTAAAAGACCATGATAACAACTCTGTACTTCAGAAAACACAGATCTGAGCAAGACAATATAGGTTTTTGCAGTATTAAAAGGTATGACAATTAGCTCAGTACAGCTAATGTGGAAAATGTTCCCTTTACGAAGTCACACGTTTTGAGAGAGCTGTAGCAATTCATCTCTAGACATGATGCCATTCTCAAAACTTCTGCTGCTCGTAGGAGGCTTTTGCAGATCTTGTTTAGTTTGGTTTTGCATAAGCAAAACGAATTGGCCAACGGATCTGTCACTACATAGACTGATCCCAGTTTAAGTCTGTCTAGAAGAGAAGCAGCTTCAGGCAGGCAGATCATTGCAATGCAGCCAAGACAAAATCATGGGCTCTCAGATGTTAATGGAAACCTTGCCTTTAACTACCCCAGAATGAGGATTTCACTCTCTCTCAAGTTTAACACTTGTCTCGACAAGGCTTATTTTACAACTGTGAATAAATGTTCACCTACATTGAACAGACAGGCTTTGGAGCACTGCAGTTGCTGCACAGCGTGCTAACAGCAGAAAGCGGGACGCAGGGGTGATGAGCACAGTGTGGAGAGATCCCGCAGTGATGCCAAGCCGCCGGAGTGGGGGCCACATAATTTCCCTTCCTCGCAACTAGTACAGACAATGACCAGGGGAAATAGGACAGGACTCAGCCCTCCTGGCAGTCTCTGAATGTGGTAATAACTCCTTGGCTACTGCCAGCAAAAGGAATTTTTGAGCAGCCCTCTGGCGCAGAGAACCACTTTAAGGCACGCAAAGGGAACCGTACGGTCTTTTACACAAATAATGTCACAGACAGCTGTTGTGAACAAATGCCAGGTGCGAAGTGAAATATTTTCTCACGACTATGTATTACGTGTCTTCCTCAGTTTTCAAAGTGGTCCCTGTGCAGTCTCCATTTTTAACTGAGTTTTTCCAGTTGCTGTACAATCTTCATGAGATAACAATAAAGAAACAGTTTTCCCTTTAATGTATCCATCTATATCACTAATGAACCAAGTTCTGTTATTTCAAAAGGAACAGAAAACTATATACTCCAAACTTTAAATATAATTAACAACAAAATGCTTGCTCTTGATACATATAATCATTTATTTCATAACCCTGCAATGGTGTTCAAAGGCATAACTGAATTACACATCGCCATGAATGCTGAACTTCAGGACAACAGGATTTCAGCTCTTTTAATCACAAACTAATTTTTCCTTGCTGAGAAGTACTCATCTTCTTTATGGCAAAATTTAATTAATGTTGTCTCAGGTTTCTGAGTGTAATATTAGTTGGTACTGTTGCTATGATGAAGTGAAACAACTAACATAGATAACATTCTGTATTTCGAATCTTTAAAAAAAGAGTCCAAGTCTATAAAGATAGAAAAGAAAAAATAAACAGAATAGACAAATATATAACAGGTAAAATATAAACATGGTCATATACTGTTGAATTTTAACAGGGGCTGCCTATAATATTTCACAAACATGAAAATGTGTTGTATTATTCATTACTTCAATTTAATTACAGAATCGTGAAAGCAAATTAGAAGAGACCTCAGAAAGTCAGCCAGTCTATGCCTTGACATGTGATGTTCTATCTGGGGATTAGTCTCAATATGTAATCAATCAGCTTTGCAAACTGAAAAACAGATATAATTTTCCTTATATTACTAACAAAAGCCTGTCTCAAAAGTGTGAAAAAAAATCACCATAGGACAACTTCGTATTTTAAGTATGAAAACCCACATTAAGTACTTGTGCACAAACAGCAGCTGGCTGTGATTCATAATTCATTTTATGCAGGATAAATTACCTTGGTTCATTTTTCTCACTCAATGGTATAAACTACTGTATGACCTAATTAATATATTCTGTACAATAATAGGACTAGGTATTAAATACTGGCTGGCTATAGCATTTTATAATAAATGAGGTGTCACGCAAAGAAAGTAAATTAAAGGAAGTATTCATTATTAACCAGAGAAAACAGTGTAACAATTAAAGAGGTAACAATAGCCAGGTTACTTACCTTAGAAGTGGATGTTCCGCTAAAAAAGAAAAAAAGGCAGACAAATACCAGATGCAGCTTGCATTTTTTTTTTTACTTGGCTGAAAACTATTAAAGATCTTCATGGATATTTTTCATGAGGATTGGGCTGACTAATATTAAATCAGGGCAACTACTTTGACAAAGTATTAAGTAAAGAATTTCAAATGCATGATGTCAGGAACTGAGTAAGCACATTCACAATAATATTAACACTATCGGTTTTATAATGTAACATATTCTAAGTTACTGAGTTACTTCCTGATTTTTTAGAGATAATGAGCACTATCTGCTGCAAGTAAAGTCAATAGCATCCTAGTTATCATTTCTGAAACTCTGATCACCTATAGCAGAGAATTTACTCTGTGGTTAATTCCACACCCAGCACTGCAATCCTCAGCATTTTTATCACCTAATAATCCCACTACTGCAACAGAATGAATGGATAAGTACAAGACATAATAAATTAGATTTAAGAAACAATTTCTAAACAGTCTTCCCTATTTATTGCCAATGTTTCATCAGCAGAGAGCTGCAGTGATGTCTAGTATTTCCTAAGATACACTTACAAATGTTTAAAGCATGATACCAAGTGGTTTATCCTACATTACTAGATCTGAACAATCTATATACAACCTACAATCAGCACAGAAAGTATATTTCTGAAAGATTATACTTGCTGCAATTTTTATTTATAATCCCTAATTCACAAAGGGTGTTCTAATTAGTCATGCAAATTAGCAGTTGTGATTAGTGGTGTAACTTTAGAGATGAACTTGTATTATATATTACACAAAATGAAATGGAAAACTCAGTCCTGAGCTTAGAAATGTCACATGCAGTTTTGTTGCATGTCAGACACAACTACACATTGTATGTATATAAAGAATTTGCCATGAGCATAATCCACTTTTGTGGTTGTGGACAATGCAATGATGTTCAGTACTAATAAATAAATACATTAAAAACTACACTTATATTAAATTTAGTTTCCGCAGTGGACCAGATCTAGCACAGGAGTAAATCAATAGAACTCTACAGAAGCGAAACTATTTCTGACAATTTTCTCTGGATCTGACCCTCTATATCTCACTGAAATAATTTTTTAAAATGATTAAGTAAAGTACTGCACATATAAGGCATTGATTTTTATCATTGATTTTGTGCTGGTATTTGAGCCAAGCCTCAAAAAGCCTGAGCACTTTATGTATTTACATCTGTCTGTTGGCAAGGAATAATTCATTCACTCCAAATGAAACATGCTCCCGAAGCTTATGAAAACAGCATTTTTCTAGACTAGATTTACAAACAGCTTATTCGAATAAAAAGTTTTAAAATGCCCTTTAAATCACTGAAACAAAAGCAGAAGTCTGTTTCTTTATTTTTTGGGGCTTATCAAACAAATAAGACAGATATAGATTACATTTTCCTCCCAAGAGAGCTGTTCCATCGGCAGAGAGCAAAGATCAATGATGAATCATCATCTGCTAACAAAATATTTCCAGTGACAAAATGAAGCATATTATTTTGTATTTTTGGTTAAAAAAGTATGTAGGAAAATTTTGGTGACCTGTCATTGTGTTTTTTCCTAACCAAATTCATCCATCACTTCACAGGGAGAGCAATCTTTCTTTTTTGGCTGTGCAGAAGCAATTTCAGACACAGGTCCAGCACGAGCAGAACCTATCTTTGATTCATTTCAAAGCCTCTCTCGTGTCACATTCTAACACAACAATAAAAGGCTATTACCTATATATAAGAGAATATCACCCTCACAGAGACGACCGCCTAGTCATTTAAACCCCTCAGCTCCCCCAGGTCTCAACTGCTTAATATGTTATTCCAGACAAAAAAAATTCCTTGCCCCTCTCTTTTAGAACTTGTGTCCACTAATGCTAGAGAATACAGCCAGCTACAACAGCTTTGCCAAAAAAAAGGAAAGAATGAGTGGTAAAGACATTTATTCCACACTTTCCAGATATATATTTTCTCTTTCTACCAGTCTGAGGGACCTTTGGCTAAGCACAACATCCAGAATTGACTGGAGATTTACTAGTATCGGGGCTACCTTTTTGACATTACAGACGGACATTTAAGGATCCCACCAGTATGGGAGAATTAACAGCAGCTATAGCTTGTAATAATTTCTTACCCAATTACCCAACGGTACATGCCAGCACCCTGAAAAATTACAACCAGAATGTTCCATACTTTGACAATTATTGCCTTAAAAATCCTTTTTGGGAGCCACTGGTACAAATCAAAGGAATTACAACAGTGAGAAGCAGGCCAGATACCTCTGTTTCTATAGAAAGAGTTCTCCAAACTCTTAGGTTCTTCACTCAGTGCAGCTTTCTCAGGCCCCAAAAGCACATTTAAATAGAGCTGAATAAAACTTGATGTGAAAATGTTTAGTCATTACATTTTCCTGTTCACACATTCACAAGGCTTCTGCAAAGTACCATCATAAAAATTTCAAATCTGTCCTTTGTTTGATAGTTTTCAGGAATGTTACAATACCATCTCAAAGATCTGTATTTATCAGCCTTGAAAGAGCTACCAGCAGTGTGGATATTCCCTAGCAAAGTGTAAGGAATTCATCTTAACACCTTTTCTTGCTGCACAGCTCCTTTTGTAATTGTGGTTTCATTGTGATACATGAACAAAAAAGTATGTGGTTACAACTAGCAAAATAATTTGACTAACAAGAACCAAAAAGCTCGGAAAGACTACGTGACATGCTCATACCATACAGTCAACAGCGAAACCAAATCCTACCTACTGTCCCATCTTGTACTTTATCCATGAGGTGACAGCTGAGGCTCAGGTGCCATGTATATATTTTCAGGTTTTATCCCTTGTATATATTCATTCTCTTCCTGTCCCCTTTCTTTCATACAGAAAAGCTGAGTTTCAACAAGATTAAGCTAAGTAGCATATGTTAACTATGGCTCATTACACATACCAATGGAAAAAAAAATAATATTGGTTCTAAAACATGGAAGAGCAAAAAAAGACTTACAATAATGACTTTTTCAGCTTATAGATATTTTTCTCTTTATCAAAAGAGGAAGAGTCTATATCTTTTACTTAAAAGACTTAATCCTACAGTTAAAATTGCATCTTGCATGGCATAATTCTTTAACCCCTGAGCCATAGCAGCTCCAAAACATACTTCCCAAACTAAATTGCAATTCTTGGTTCAAAGCAGAACAATTGGAAAAATGATGTTTTGACAGATGAACATCTGATGACTGTATCACTTGAACCCTTCTGTAATTTAACCCTTCTCAAGAGTTAACCTAACAACATGCTCTATTGGATCTCTAATAATCAATCTAAAAATTCAGTTATTGAGCACATTTATAAAGCATCCTTTACAGTTAAAACTTCAGCAGGCCTAATTAATTCCAAAATTTATAGGATCCATTAATACACTCTCTTTGTCAATGCAGTTTTTACTAAGTAGGGCATACCTTAGTCTATGTAAAATGTATGATTGATTATAATCAATACACTATTCAGGGCACAAGACAGATTTTACTGCAGTAGTGTGTAACATAAAACAGCTAAAAAATATGCTAGCTTGTGCCCACCACCCTCATGAGAAACAAGTGACTTTCTAGCTATCCTTTTGCTATGAATAATGCATTCTTCTAAATCCTCTCAAAATGCAAAGGAGAGGCTCTAAAGCTAAATAGCTTTCACTGAAAAGATGGTTTCCAACTTTATAGTTTCTGTGCTCCGGTTTCACGTGCATCACATTTTCCCCCACCCTCCACATACCACACACACGTGCATTAGCTCGACATTTTCAAAGCTCCATTAGTCGTTCTGCAATAAGACTGAAATGGTCTTCTCAGTACAGAACTAATCAGCATATTTCCCACAACTTATCACTAAAAGGAAGCAAATCCCATTACATATGCTGAGAACAAATTATGAGCATAGAAACAGGTAATCGATCCTCCATAGATTTAATGGAGACATCCTATCAATTTATACCAGCTGCAAATATCAGTCTAAAAATGTCCAGGTCACAGTATTTTTAAAATTTAATCTTAACATCAAAAAAAAAAAAAAAAAAAAATTGCTTTGGTAGACTTCTTGCCTTTTACTATTTGCCTATGGGATTATCTGTATTTGATTTTACAGGATTAATGTAAAGATTTCAGATATGTTAGTAGCTCTGTAGAGAGACACATACAATTGACAGAAGGAGCTTCCATGTGAAACTGAAATCCTAAAGAGAGGAAAGGAGGAGAGTAGAGGGGAATCATAGTGAAGGTCCAGACACTAAAGTTTCCATTGTACATACACATCCTTCTATTAGATACTATGCTCCTCTCACTGTCCGGGACCTTTGCAATTTCTACATGTTTTTGGTTTTGTTTTTTTTTTTTTTTCTTTCTTACATCATTCTCCTATACATCTGCAGGAGAGAATACTCCTCAGTGTGTCCCGTAAGATGTGATTATACTTTCACTGGTGGTCAAAGCTTGAAGCCCATCAGTGAAATTAGCTGGATTATTTCATTTAGCTCAAAGAAAGCTAACTGTAGTGCATGTATGTAAAAGAAGAAGTCCATAATAAATGGACAATTACATTAACGGGAAAATTATTTTCATATTCTCAGCTTTCTGTAAAGAAAATATGATAACCTGTATCTGCACTCCAATGGTTGTTTATTTCTATGCCTTTAAACAAATATGAAAGAAAAGTAACTAATACCAGTGTTTATTTTCAAAGTGCAATCAGCATCACCTTCAGCCCTAATGATCATAGGAAAGAGACTAATAGGGAAGTCTGCACCAAATGAATTAATTAACATATGTTTAGTAAAATAAAGAGGTGTTGCTGGACCAGTCTCCTGTTTTCCAGCAAATGTCTTTCATTCTAGTTCAATGGACAAGGAAATTCTATTTCTTTATACTGTAACTTCCTACTGGAAGGCCTACTGAAACTTCCTACTTCAAGGCTAGGTTGAATGGGGCTCTGAGCAACCTGAGCTAGTTGAAGACGTCCCTGCTTCTTGCAGGGGGTTGGACTAGATGATCTTTAAAGGTCCCTTCCAACCCTAACTACTCTATAATTCTATGATTCTAAAATCTGAGCCCATAGCCCAAAACACTGATCCTTTGCAAGGGGTTTAGGGAGCACTTGTTTAGACGAGAGATTTTACAGAGGACTGAAATGAAAAGAGAAGTTTGAGCTGTGGGTTTGAGGCCACACTAACATAGCACTGAGTTTGACCTAATAAACCATACTCAGAGTCTTCTGAAAGTCACATAAATACTACAGCATCTTAGAGACTTTGAAGCTGGGGTGGACAGAGAGGCTGCACGTGTCCATACTGTAGATGTGTCATCAGAAACAAAGACTGAGAAAAAGATTTTTGGGAAAAATGTTGCCTAAAAGGAGCCTAGAAAGTGAGTGACAAAGTTCTCTCCCATTGCCTGCCTTCTGCTGTGTACAAGAAGATTTCTCATTGTTCTTTTTTCTAAATAAATATAACTTCATACAAATAATAAATTCCATTAAGAATATTATCTAAAATCAGAAAGAACGTATGTAATGCCAAATATTCAATTTTTTTTTTTTTTTTGGTTACATAATTTTTAAAATTACTGGTTTAGATTATAACCCTTTTCTATACTCTCTAGACACAATATCACCACAATGCAAAACACTCTAATTTGTAAAGAATTTTTATAGTGAGATGGGGAAAATTCTTTGTGTTGGGATTTAGCAAAGGACAAGTGTTTTACATTAATAAAAATTCAAATGATGGCAACATTCCTCCAAGACTTTATGGAAAAAAATATAGAATTCTGGCTTAATTTATTTTACAACAAGATTTCATTTTAAACTGCACCCTAAATGTTACAGAATTTTGGCTATGCCTGACATTTTGGATGCCAAAAAGTGGCTATTGTATATATCCTTCCATAGCAGCCAGTTGAATCTAGAATCTCAAAAAAATTACTAGCTAGTTAAGTCTGACTTTAGTAATTGGATGAGCCTTTGACTACAGAAAACATCAATACTGATTTACAGGAAATCATGCTTTATCTTATTTGGTACTACACCAATTTTCAATGCATGTTCAGCTAGATGGAGACTAAACATGCAAATGAAACTGTGTTGAAGCCAGACTATTAGCTCTTGCACTATCTCTCCATTAATTCATACCAACCAACATTTGACTTCACTGAAAGTAAAATATTTCTTTCAGTCTTGCTTTTGAAAACAACTGTCTTCCTTTTTAATGATTCAGTTATGGTCTAATACATAGTGCTGGAAAAAAAAATACTCTCTCTGTTGCAAATAAACAGAACTTTCAATCTTATCCTACACCATATATCATACAAGATAAGAATATGTTAGATATAGGATATCTTTTTATATACATATATAAATTACATGTATATATATCCTATATGGTAAATGAAGGAACAAATTCAGCAGCTTCTCATAGATTCTTTTTAACTGTTGGGACATAACTATTTCCATGAAAGTCAGCTCATTTAAAAATCAAAATTAGCTGCCTATCTTTTTAAAATTTTGTCTACAAAATGGCTGTAGGATTTTTTTTTCTGAAGATTTCACTGTAGTAATTTCACTATTTGTTAACTTGGCTTTGATGTCTTTCTGCTCCATCTGCTTTGAAATATACTGTTATTATTCTATTTATGAAAACCCTTTTTTTCCTTTTCTTTTTTTAGATTGAGCTGTATTAAAAGGTGTTGAGAAAGATAGCAACATTAAAAAAAAAAAACAGTCCAAGTGAAAGTGAAAAAGCTATCTAGGGAGTTATAAAAAGGATACAAGGACAATGATACTGTATTTCAAGTATAACAGAAGACTTACATACAAAATATATAACATGAGATAAAAATCAGTAATAGTATTTTTAAATGGATAAGGATATTTTCACTGATTATCTTTTCAATATACTGCTGGTGAGAGGTTGTGACTGAATGAGTTCAGAGAGGTAAAGCATGCAAATACTTTAGATGACTTCACATTGAAAAGACTAAATACTTACACTGTGTATATTATTTTGAAAAAATAATTGTCATTATTGAATACATACTTTACTGAAGAATCTTGAGCACTCATGGTGGGTTGCAAGCGGCATATAAATCATGCGGTTTTGAGGTTGGAGCTTCCCTCTATTTTTCTAATAACTCGCTAGTCTTGTTTCATGGCTGGGTTTCTATGCACTTTGGCAACACAAATCAATAATAGTTTTCTTATATTATCATTACTTAAATGACAAGAATTTATAAAGCTTAAATACTTTAAAATCCTTAGATGAAATTTGACTAATACAGTAAGTCCTTAAAGAAATTTTACTGTTCTAAGTGTAAATAGACAAACACATATGGGAAACTGAAGTTCACAAAAACCAGAGGACTTCCTCTCAGAATTTCTACTGGGATACAGATAGGACCAAGCTCGAGTGGTTCATTAAAGCACGCTTCTACTTTACAGTCTTACTGGTTAACTTTCTCATACAAAGATGCAAACAGAAAATATGGAAAACTTTCAAATTTATAGCTTCAATAAGAAGATACAAGGCAATACTCCAAACAATTTTCATAAATAATTGTCTTTTTATGCTATTATTATTATGTATTTCATAATGGAACTTCAAATATATGTGTCCAGACATGTAACCTGCCTCAATGTATTAAATGTAGATTGTATACATATACATTCAAAAAACATTCTATTGAAAAAAAAGTTAAGTAGGTCTGCAAAGTCAAGGAATATCAAGTTAGAAAGTCCCAGAATTTAGGAAATTACAAAATCCTATTTTTTGAAATGACTTCTCGAGTTTGATCTGAACAGCAATACTAATCTAATAATATATTCCTGCTTCTTCATCTTGCAAATATATTGCAAATGTATATATTTATTTTGTTTTTAAAAACATCTTTCTGCTTTAAACATACTTTCTAAAGTATATTTTAAGGTTTTGTTTTTCTAGATAACATGAAGTTGCTGTTAATTGATATGATTGTTAATAGATACTATACTTACTTTTGTAAGATAGTGTGATCTGTCCTGATATATATCTAATTGCACAAGGTATCAATTTCTGTATAAATTTATTAACATTGATAAACTAGAAAATAAATTATAAATAAACTATAGGGCACTATAGTATATTCTTGCATCATTATTCTGGTATTTTACATATTCTTCTGGAAAGTAGCCTCCTGCAAGAACACAATTTTTTTCTCATTCTTTACTACCAGCAGAAACAGAATAATGAGCTAGCTAGACCTTGAGTTTGACCCACTACATCAGTTCTTTTTTCACTTTTAGTATACCAGAAAAAATATATACTAAGTCATTTACTAGGAAAAACACATTGCCTTTTTTTATATTAAATCAGATTTTTATTATGCCATCTTCAGAACCTCTGATTCACCAGGTATCAGACTGTCTCTTCTTTTGAGTTAATAGCCTGTTCCACTTTCATATCAGAAACACATCCTATTGCATTGAAAACAGAAGCCTGATCTTGATCCCAATGAAATCAACTGCAGTGTTGTTATAGACTTAGTTACAAAATGAGGAGTGTCCATACATAAAGTTACACAGGTACACTTTCTAGAGAGCATGGTCCACTCTATACTATTCAAAATGCATGTGACTGGGAAATAGACTTAGATGAGAAAACATCATGCACAATTTCTCCTCTTTAATGCAATTAATCAAAACAAAAAATCATGTCCTCAGATAAAACTCTGTCACAGCACAATCCAAATGGACTCATGTTAAAAGTGTTGCAAAACTGCAAGTGACAGCAGTACCTGACTCCTATTTTCTCTGTGGGCTATGTCTTGCTACAAGCTAGACATAGAAAGCTATACACTTTATGTTCAAAGTGTACCTGCTATACCTTGTCTTTGGCATATTTACTTAAAATATCTTTCATATATGAAGTATCTTATTGATGATGATGGCAGTCTTCATTCAGCCGTTTCCACCAGAATTCTGTTTTCTAGGCCAAATAGAGATTGCCATCATATTCAGTAATCTACATTCTGTGTACATAAAGTCTTCCATAAAGGTGCTGAAGTTGGGCCTTTAACTTTGTACTTAGTAGAGATGGCCAAATTCTCTTGACTTTCAAAAGTACTTATGCTTGTTGTTCTGTGTGAGCAGCAGTTAACAGGCGAGTATCATAATTTGAAAATCTTGCTTTGAGTTTCATCGATAAAGTCTAATACCAGAAGACTAATATGATTTATTTCCAAACTTACACATTACATAGAGCATCCAATATCACAAGATATATTTTATATCTCATTCCAGAGGTCAGAAAGCATTTAATTTGAAAGAGTCAGATTATAAACATATGCAAAGGATCCCACCCTTTCAGAACAGGATCAAAGCTTTCAAAGTTTTCATTAGGAAGTTCCTAGCTTCAAAGGTGCCAACTCTATTACTCCACTTCTATAAAGATACTTTACTGATGCACTGCAAGGCTGTAAAACATAATAGCAAACAGCTGGCCATAAAAGAAATTGATGATTATGGATTACTGTAGTTACATTTTGAAGTGAAATGGCAAATTGCTATATGAAATTATTTTATCATACTCTGAAGGAAAAGATAAAAGTTGCAAAGCAAACTACAAAGTTAAAATATATAATATTTGTGGCAGAGATGATAGCATGGTAAGACTGAGAAAAGGCAAAGGATTTGAGTCACTCTAAGGAAGTCATCATCACTCCACCTCTGATTTGAAAAACATTTGCTCCAGATCTGTTTCCACAGCTGCTTCTTCATCTTACCAACATCAGTGGCTTCAAAATGTGTACTTACAAGAGCAAGAAAGTCAGATTTCTTCCAATTTGCAAATAACTCTAAATTCTGAAGCATGAGGTACTTTGCATCGCATTTCAACAGCAGTTGAGAGTGAGCTTCAAATTGCATTATTACTGCTGTATTGTCAGCTAAAGTCACCTAAAGTTAAAGTAGACTTCCCTTAACTGACCTTAAATGACACTTAAGGCTGGAAAACATAGTCTAAATCCCCAAGAGGTATGCAGATTGCCTGCTCCAGGGCTACCTGCCTTAAAGGAAATAAGCTCCACCTCAGGCCATAAGTTCCCTGAAGGCCCAGGGAAGCCTTCTGTGAACCCTCCCCTATTAAGGTATCCCAGGGGAAGGATGCTTCAAAACCTGTTCCCTGGTTCAAGCAGGAGGATGGACATACTCTGAGACAAGCACGTCTGGGTGTATGCTGGAGCTCCAGATGATCCTGTGGGACAGCCACAGCTTTCAGTATGGTTCTCCAGGGAATCTGGGTATCTCACCGTGTTGTCCCAAAGGGGTCCTTCAAGGTGCCCACTTTTTGTACAGACTGTCCCGAGACCCAAAGTACCAAGTTCAGGGGCTGTGAATACTCTGCTGAAATCAGAAACCTACTTTTCAAGTGTGTGACTCATAAATTGCGCACAAATAATCCAAATCTAAACAAAATGTAAAAAAAATACATTAGGTCGACATCAATACCAAACAATACAATCAATAAAGTTTCTAGTCAGGTAACAAAGCAATAGTCAGTTGTATAAGGTTACAGTGCATCGTTAAGAAAATGTAAAATTAAATTCTCCTAAATGTTAATAACATATAACATATCCTTAAACATAAAATCCCTAAAAGAAGTAATTATTTCCTTGCAGTTTTATGTACTGTATTTTTATTTTATAGCGTGTTTGTATTTGACCTATTATATCTAGATATTCATAATACCTAACAAATTTGTCTACAGTACTTTTTTTTTAAAGCTCTTTTAGGATATAAAATTTATTTCAGCCTTTCGGACCTATCATTCTGCTCTGGACCTATTCCACCAGCTTCTCTAACAAGTACCTGTTCTATCCAGAATCCATTGATATCTAACAGCTTTCTTCACTCAGATATCATAACACATTATAGTATATAATAAGCAATTGGGAATTCTTAGTATTTTCCACTTAAAGAATTGAGTCTGCAAATTTGCAACTGGGCTTTGGTTTTTACTGGCCCAGTGGGTACCCTTTGGCTTTTTAGTATCAGGCAGATTGGAATGGGGGAGCCATAGGACCAATTTAAGCTCTAGATTTAGGAAATAACTTCTTAGAAAGACCAATTACTGGATCTACACATTCTATTAATACTCCTAAATCAACCTTGTCAGGTAGAAGGGATTCCTGGTGGGAATGGCTGTGAGGAGGCAGGTGATGTTTGGCCAGAGAGTCCTTTTAATCTGAGCACACC
Organism: Tetrax tetrax; assembly: GCA_009806455.1. Lineage (NCBI taxonomy): Eukaryota > Metazoa > Chordata > Aves > Otidiformes > Otididae > Tetrax > Tetrax tetrax. The sequence goes on along the minus strand of WHYT01017414.1, from coordinate 390,335 downwards.
TCTGCCTTCGCAGTGGCTGATTGCCCATCTGGGAAGAAAGGTCAGATGTTGGGACCAAGCTCAGTGTCGGAGCAGCGCTGTGAGTAGTGAGGTCCTTACTTCTTGTCTGTCTGATACACTTCACAGCAAAAAAAAAAATCACATTGCATTTCTTACTCTGGTGTGAGTATTTGGCCTACAAAGCTGAATACACTGAAAATTTAATTTATACTCCTATTAAAATGATAGGGAGTAAGAAGGACCCCTGGAACTAAAATTTTGAAGGAAGGGAAGGTAAAAAATAAATAAGTAAATAAAGGCTACTAGAAAGTCTGCTTTTGGATCTAAATGAATAAAACTGAAACACAGAATCAGATGCATGCTGATTTAAAGGGTTCACCTTAGGTAGAAAAGGAATGAGAAATCTAACCTTTTTTTCTTATGTCTCACCCATGAAGTATGAAATCATTCTATACTCTCATAGCCAAAGGTGTAAGTCTATTCTACTACTTCCACAATCAATTTGTGAGGAGAGGGCTTTATTTTGTTATTTGCAAAACTTTAACTGTTCTGGTTTTGTTCTTTAATAAAAAATGGAAATGAATAGTGAAATATCTGTAGTGCTGATGAAAGCTAAGGTGGTGGAGAGGGAGAGGGGCTGAGCCTGAGGGGAAGGTGAGATGGAGTGAGCACTGCAAACATTCCCATTGTCTGGAGCCTCAACTGAACCACTGGGGATTTTTTTTCTCCATTTCTATTGCTGCCCCTCCTCCTTCTCTTTCTACTCCTCTCCCCTCTTCCATCCCTCTCCTATTGCTTCCTTTTCTTTCATCCTTCTGAGCTGTGCCGATGCCAGGGGAGAGGTCCAGAGCAGGAGGGAAGGTCCAGCAAGTCTGAAATAAAAAAACATTACAAATAAAAGATAAAAAGGATCCAGAAATTCAAATGAACACATCCAGCATTTTAAAATATGCTTTCCTCTGTTTGTCACTGCAGATCAGTGTGAGACGAGTCTCTACGGCAGGACTGATTTTGACCTTAAAAGATCTGAAAGTGAAAAGTAGCCAGTCTTACTCTGATTATGATGAATATTTACAACATTCATTAATATTTGTGACTAAGCATTAAGAATTTCTGAACCCATTTTAAAATTTCTGAGATGAAATGTCACATTATACAGGAAGTTAATTTGTGCATCAAATAAAAAAAAAAAAAAAAAAGCATTCCTGAAATATCTTATTTCCTTAAACTAAACTCTAATTATTTTTCTTGCAATCTCTCCTTTCACAAGCATGCCCCTGAACAAGTATTCCTCACTCTTAGAGTCCCTGGACCACGTACTCACCCAGAGTAGCTGGCAGAGTTAGACCTAGTGACATCAAATAGCACCGTTTGGCTTACATGCCCTACTGTCGTTGAGAAATTCAGTTGTGCTTGTCTGTGTCCTGGCAATCTATGGTCATGAGACCTTTATATTCCCGTGACAACACTATGCTCCTAACTCTGAGCCGATATGCATGAGTGAAAAAGGGAATGTTATGGTGCATAAATGAAACAGGGAAAAGAGGCAGAAACTTCATGAAGTCAGCAAATGGTTTTATCCCTGGAAATTTGTTTTATGTGAATACTGCTCAGACAATGCATTTCTGAGGGACAGTACAAAAACCTAAGGTAGAAATATAGACACATTACGAGGAACAAAGAAGAAGACCAAGAGGTGGTGAAGTGTATAACATGACATGGTAGCTGCATCTAACAGTTTATAGTCCCCAGAGCGTATTACTGCGCTTATTGAAACTGTTATTTCAAAGTGCTGAGAACTCCACCTTTTTAACTCCTTTTCTCAATCCTGACAAGGCCGTAAGATTTCTGAATAAGTACAAACCATTATAATGTGGCTGTCAGAGCTCACAGCTGCATCTTACTTTATCATGGTAGTGACACTATGGTATTTGGGCAATTAACTCTCACTATGCTGAGTTTTGTGTTTATTCCTTTTATACCAAATGGTTCACTTCTAATTTGGACTCAGTTTTTGAGGGTAATATTATAGCATATGAGGCAGTGGCACAAACTGGCCAGTGCTTCTGCATCCTGCTACTGGGATCTAAACCGGATCTAAAATCAATTTATACAAAGGTTAACATTCAGTATTACAAAATTCCAAACTTCTCTAGAAAATTACATGACATAGGGAAAAATAAAATCTATCTGGATATTCAAAAATACAGGTTTTACTGGAATCTTTCATAACAAGCATGTACATGAGGATATTAGCAGCATGCCATCAATAGCCTGAATCATTTCAGTTAATAAACTCATTTTTGCTCTTTTATGTTTTAAAAGCCTTCTTCAGAGCCATGTAGAACTTCAAAACTCAGGTCTTCTGCTGTTTGTTGATCTACTAATGACTTTTTAACACTGTGACTATATATCTACATTCACTTACATATGTAAAGTGCAAGTAGCTGATTCCATTGCCACCCACATAATCCTAATCTTTCAATTACTTTCAAAGGTTTCTGAAGTGAAGTCCATAATTGCACCCAATTACTCAGGACCCTGGATTTTAGAATAGGGCTCTATGAGGAGAACTCATTGAAGGATCAGGTTGTAGGGTTACCTTATAAAAAGTCAGAAACTTGGGTGAAGCAACTGTGAATTTTGTCATGGTCCAGAATGGATTCAAAGTGTTTAAAAAGACATTTTCATTTATATTTAAAAATTACTGCAGAAGTTGCAAAGAAATCAAAGTAAAAACTTAAAGCCATGAAGATTCTAGTAGCCTAAAAAAAAAAAAAAAAAGTTTTCAAATAAATATTTCATTAAGAAATTAGTCTTTCAACAGATGCAAGGGGAAAAAAAAATCCCATGAGATTAATCTCCTCTAATTTCATCCACCACAAAGTTAGGAATCTAGTTTAAATGTCTCATCTAGATTCTCTCTCTCATCAGTGAAAAGACAGAGGTGTTTTAGGAAGGTTGTTTATCTCAGCTACCCTGTGATTCTGTGATACCCATAGTTGCCTCTCTTGGGATTCAATCTGTAATTCTCTGGAGGTGTCTATATATCTCCATTGACTACAAAGCCTTGAGCAACTGTGTTAGACTTCAATGACTAACTTTTCGATGGCTAAAATGATGACTAGCTTAGCTCTGAAAGCTATTTTTTAAACAGCAAGGTTAAGTGAGATGAATCGAGCCTTTTGTGTGAACCACTTTATCAAAAATCTACAGAAAAAAAATGTTTTGACAGGAAATTTTGACCAGCATATGTATCATTGATTGTAATAGGGCCAGGGTTTAATTCTGTACTGTTCTGTTTATACATCACCCAACAGAACACGGCACATCCTGCTAAATGGTAACACAGTATGCTTTGCTGATGAAATAATAAACAATGAAAATAGCATCAATGTCCTGATGAACTATCTCCCTAAAGCAAAAGTAACATAACATCAAAATTTAAATGTAGTTTCTCTTTTCGTTGTGCATAGTGCATTAATTGTCTACCTGACAAGCACAGAACTAGAAGATGCTAACCTCTTCAGGACCAATCTTGCAGTTGTCCCATTTACAGAACTCCCACTTAACTGGAAGTTAGATAGGCAGGAAGAAAACATAATTACATCCTTCTTCTTCTGCAGTTTGAAAAAAAAAAAAAAAGATATTAATTTATACTGTAGAGAGTACCTTAGAAAACTGATCTACTGTGCAACATCTCAAGTGTTGGGTTTTACCATATAAAATCACTGGCAAATACAAGATGAGAAATTAGATGTAACACTTATATTTTTGTACATAGAACACAGTATAATTAATCCCTTTTGTAAGTACCCAAACAGGCAGTTTTGGTTTAATTATATCTTCAGGGTGTCTATTTCATAGACACTGTGTGACAGTTCACACAAAATATCTTTAAATGTTATGTAACTTCTATCCTAATACTTATTGGGTGAAGGACCTTTTGATGAAATATTCTAACTAGGTAGAAATCCCATTCTCTTGTAAAAAGTAACTGCATTACAGATCAAGCTCAGAAGCATGATGCTGCAATTGCTAAGAACACAGTGTTTCCTTGTAGCCGTCAGTGAATTACTAAAACCACCTCTACCCACAAGAAGAGCTGTTAGCATTCAGTAACCCTTGACATCAGGTCCAGCATGCAAAAAATGCGCAAAACTATCTTTCTTACATTCATGCATTTTATATTTTTTTTTTGCATTTTGTTCATTCATATTGTTCTAATAAAGAGGATGCCTAGGATAGCACAAGCATTTTAGTACCTCTGAGCATCAAACAGAGAGAAGGACCAGGATTGTCAGTGGTATGCAAATATAATTCTTTGAGACTGAAACTCCAACTCTTAAGTCAGCCTAAAAATACTGCATGCAAGGTAGACATGTGTAATGCCTCTTCCAAATCCTAAAACTACCACTATTTAACAAGATGTGTCTTGTATCTATTTGACATAGATGCTGTTCAGCTTCTAGGCAAAACTCTCAGCAAAATTGAAGACACCTTTTGCTGAAAGAACTGTGCAAGTGTGATGTTTTTCTACAGAACAAATTTAGCCTTGTTTCAGTCAGGTGAAGAATCCCATTAATATTTTATTAGTGCCAGATAACCCCTTTTGGTTGACCTTGCACAACACAAAGCAACGTGCCTGACTCAAGGGAGGATCCTGACAAGAGCAACCGATGTGACTGAGAAGGCTGAAACAAAGGCGGTTGGTATGGGGTACAGGCGGAAGATTGGGACCTGACTTTCACCAAGTCATTTAATAATTATCAGGTTCTAATAATTATCATTGAATCCTTTATGGTTTCTTGTTCTTTAAATAATAATAATGGCTTGTACTGCCTTTTATAAGCTATGTCTGTCCAAGCAGTTCTCAGAGAGCCACAGGATTGTCCATGCAAAGTCTCAGCTGTTTTCAGAGCTCGATATTGACATGGTTGCTCAGAGACTGCACGTCAGTAGAGACAATAATCACTGACATCAGGAGAAGGCCACTTGGGAAGGGCCACTGATGTAAACCAAGTTTAATCAGAGCTTTGGGTATTTTGGAAGAAAGACTCACAAGTGTGCAAAGGCAAAATAAAGACCTTGGGGAGTGTCATTCATATTCCACCATGTTCATATCCACTGTTGGTCATCACTCATATGAAATCCACCTCTGCTTCTTCAGAACTCTACCAGCCAAGTCAGAGTAGAAATTATTATTTTTACTACCATAACCATGAAAAACTACACCAGAGGAAAAAAAAAAAAATAAATCTGTTTCTGCAAATGAAGTGCAACTGCAGAATGGCTGAGCCCTGCCATCCTGGCAGGCCAGCCGCAGGCAAGGAGCCTGGGCTGGAAGCTGGGGAGGCACAGGGAGGAGTACCAAGGAGGCAATTTAACTCTGCAGCTTTTGTCAAGTGGCAATAGCTAATCTCAGTGTGCAGAAATTTACCACCCAGAGAAAGTTGAACTGTTTGTTCTTAAACAAAAGCGTTGGTTAAGCCCTAAGGGATAATTAATTAATATAAGATTCCCATTAATTCTCTATCACACTAAAAACATCTCTAAAAATATCTATCTATATGATTCTATCTATTCATCAACCTGTCTATCTTTTAATCCCAGAATGCCGCAACAATAAAAACAAATTAATTGTATTCACACTAAGCAACCTAAGATTTACTTAATAATTTGAATACTTGATTATTTGTTCTAATTGTTGGCAGGTGATTCATTGAGATGGAAAAATCACACTTCATTGTTCATAAATAAGCTTTCTCAGAAAATACTTCTAAAACTGCAACATAAATGCTTTTGAAGGATTAAGTACATTACAGAGATTAGAGTATCATTTTGAAATATAAAAGAGTAAGACAAAAAGAAAAAATGTACAAATTATTCTAATGTGTGTATATGCAAAACAACAATCTTCAGGACATTTTACTCCAGTAATTGTTCAAAGATCATAAAATAACATTGATACCTTAACAAAGATGAGAATGTTACACTGTAACCTTCATAGAATTTAAAAGCAACAATTTGTTTTCTTCTGTCAGTCTGAATCTGAGTTTAAGGAAGCTGCACACTGGATGACTATGTAGACAGTGTCACAGATTACATAATTTTTCATCAGGAAATAGCCATCTTTAGCCTTCTATTCAGAAATTGTGTAAGTACTTAAAACAAAGGATTCAGCTCCAGAATTTGACAGAGCATCACATCTTCTAAGACGACCAAGGGAAGTTAAAAACATTCATCTGAGAGCAGACCTATCAGTCTTTACAATCCCACAATTTAAACACTATTAAGCTTTTTTATCTTTTTATCTTTCGAAACCCACAATGCAGGGAATGAAGAAAACAGGAAAAAATTGTGCTGTAAGAGAGAAATAAATTGCTTTTAGTATAGCACTTTAGAAGTCTAGAGAGCTAACATATAAGCAACCTGGGAAGAAACTAATAAGAAAAAGATATTTTAAAAAGCACTATAGCCAGCTTTCACATTTATTCCTGATAGAAGGCAGTCCCTGATACAGCACTGGCTCAAGCCCATTCAGGTTCCCCTCGCTGGTATGAATACAAAATACTGAAACAGTAAGTAGAAGATTCTTGGGACTCTAAAAATCAGTGTTGCAGGAGAAATTCCTGAGAGCCCTTTGCTGTTACGTTCTAGCCAGAGAAATTCAGATGAGTTAGGCAGAGTGAAGGGAAGGTTTGCACAGCGCAAAGCCTGTTTCACCAGAAGAAGGCATGTCCATGTCCACAGCCCAGCTCCAGCTGGAAACAGCCAGGCTGAAGTGAGAGCCAGAAACCGAACTTGCCATGGTCGCAGCTGAAAGCAGAACTAACCAGCTTGGGGATTTGAATGCAGCTGCCCTGCAGCATGACTTTGGGGAGAGCCAGCCTCAACATCCCTTCCCAACACCAGCAATGCTATCGGGAACCTCTCCCCAGTAAACGCAGCAACTGTGAGTCAAAAGGGGCTGTGATCGCTCTCTAGAATAATAGTCTGAAGAGGAGCAGGGACGTGGAGAAGGAACCTTACTGCTTAGGAACAGCACTGACACAAAAATAAAGGAGTGTAAACTGTCTCAGAATAAATTTAGGACAGGAACGAGGTTTCTAACAGCCTGAAGAGTGAGGCTCTGCCCAGGCTTCCAAGAGGTGCAGTGCGAGTGGTGGTCCAGCTAAATTTAAACTACAGCTTGCTTGAATCTGAACAAAATAAGAAGACCAGCCTAGCATCACAGCAAAACAGAGCTGATGACTCCACATCTAGGACTAGAGAGGTCTAGTCCTATCTCCTGTGCAGAAAAAAGGGAGAAGATACGCTTCTGTTGCCAATTCAATATTAGGAAAAATTTTTTTACACTGAGGGTGGTAGAACACTGGAACAGGTTGCCCAGAGAGGTGGTGGATGCCCCATCCCTGGAAACAAGGCCAGGTTGGATGAGGCTCTGAGCAACCTGATCTAGTGGAGGATGTCCTTGCTTCTTGCAGGGGGGTTGGACTAGACGACCTTTGAAGGTCCCTTTCAATCCTAATCATTCTATGAGTCTATGATTCTATGACAGCAGCTCAAAACATGTATTTATGAGTCAGCACTCTGGGCACCATACAGTTAGTAACTTCTGCTCACCTGTCACACTTTTATTTGCTAGTTAGTCCTGCTAATAACAATTATGGAGGAAGAAAAGAAAAATTACTCTCCAAAGCTTTCAGTTTACAAACCCTGACAAATGTATCTTAAATTCCAAAGCTCTCCCGAATACCAAAACAGACGTAAAAGAAAAACAAAGATGCCATTTAAGTCTGGACACTCATCACTTTCAGGAGTTAGGGCAGTACAAGTACCTCTCATACCAAACATAAGAAATATAATTATGTCATCACTTGTAGAAACAACACTGCAATTCTTAGACAAAATTTTTATTCATCTCAAAAGTACAAATGGACAATTGTCTTTTACACAAACTATGGCTTTCCAAATGTGCTTTCAACAGCATTAGTCGTAGCATAACTATGGAAACACCAAGCTGGAACCAGTTCCACCAACCCAAACCCCACCATGCCCACATACTGCAGGAGGCAGAGGTATCCTCTTTCAAAATTAGCTCCTTTATTCCTATTTTAAAGTCCTTAAGCTGTTTGATACAAATGAAATCACACAACCTTAGATTGTTGCAAATGAAATGTATGTATATTAATTACCACGCTACTCAGACAACAGGTGCTTTGTAGATAAAATCTGGGTGCAGAAAATAGTGCATTCCTAAAACTTTCCTTCTCAGACTTCAAGATAAGACTAGGTGAGCAGGATTAGATCTTCAGTCAGCAACTATCTATACAAAATTACTCACACAACACACCTGCAATATTAACAGAAAGGACAAAAGGAACATAATTCTGGAAACTGCTAGCCTAGTTACTTTATTTCAGTGCTTTAGCAATACCAAAAAAAATTCTGCAGTTCCACGTAATTTAAAGAAAAAAAAAAATAATTTAAAAATAAGAGGGGATGGAAATAAAAAGAGGGGTGGAGGACAAAGTTTCAATCACTCTTGTATTGTAATGACTTGCTTTCAAATTAAATAATGAAAAAATAAGCAGGCTGAGTCTTCTTAAAATGTGGAGTATTGACCCAACAGATCGTAACTGTTTCGGAGAAGTCATCATAATCTATCATACAAATATCTAGACAGTGTTCTTTAGAGACATGGATTATTGACCCCGATATACTGCCAAAAGTATTCCATCATGTCAGAACAGAAGTCATTCACGAATGTGTTAAATATTTTATTACATTTAAGCTAGAAAAAGCCAACATAAATATATAATAGATATGTTCCTATAAAGATAAATGAATTTATTTATTTTTCAACATACATGTTTTCAACATCTAATTGCATGAGAGAATGTTGGAGACTTCTTATACACATTTTCTACTTTAAAGGAAGCTGTTAAGTCACAATAATGTAAATGTAAGTGTTAGAAGCCTCAAACTTCTGAATGTGTTCGTAGTCCTAGGAATTATTTTTGCTTATACCATAGTGAGAAAATAAATATACCCCCTGTAACTTTATCTTCCACATCTGAATACAGAGCATATCTTTATGGTCAGTTATAGAGCCCTAAAAGCTGTTTATACAAAATACATTAAGCAGTCCCATCACAATAAAGTAAATTAGAAAGAACACTGCAGATGCAGGCATTCAGCACTTCAACTTTAGCATAATATTGTACTGTATCTCTTTCTGGAAAAAAAAAAAAAATAAAACCCAACAACAAAAACCCGTCATCTGGAAAAATCTTTCCAAACTGTATTTTAGAGAACCAATATCCTGTCCCTACATCAGGGGCAGCCTCTGTTAAGCATTTAAGCACTCTCAATGAAAAGTAACAGTTTCTTCTTCAAACCTGAACTCTCAGTGACCGTCACGGGAAGTAGCAGTTTCCCATTCCCCTGTCAGCCAGTAGCATTAATAATCACCAAAACAAAAGGAAACACCTTCAAGCAAATATCCCTTCTGATTAATCTCCATCCCAATGAATTAGAGGCAACCTGCTGCCTTGTTTACGCCTTTTTAATACGAGGAGCAGAAGTTGGATGTAAGGGTTTTGCTGCCCTTAGGGCTACGAAATATGCCTTATGTGGCAGGGAGCCAGCTCTCCGAGGGAGCCTCCTGTGCTGTTTCTCTCACAGCTATTTTCTAATGGATAATTTTTAAACAGACACACACAAACACACATGAGTCACCACAACACAGTGCTAGGGTTTTGGTTTCTCTCTAAAGTCCTGTAAGTATTTGTACTCATAACAAGGATCTCAAGGCTTCACCCAGTTTCGGTTTGGGTTTTAAGATTTTTTTTTTTTTTTTTAATAGGAAGGATCCGGATGAAGCGAGGGGGAGGGAGTCTGGATTTTTTTTTTTTCCCAGCTGCCTTCCCCTCTGTACAACACAGCACATAAAACACCTCTCTTCAGTTTAACCAACCTAGGCTCAATTCGTGCAACATTTTGCACACATCCAAGCAATCATGAGGCAGAGATATTTAGTTCAGTCCTCATGTGTATTGCACAGAGACCTTTAGTTACGGGTGGAAAGAGATTTCTTTAAAAAAAAAAAAATTCTTACAATGTAATTTACACAGCGTGGAAACGCCTACAAGGAGATGAAGTACCTGCACTGGGGAGATGTTCAGTTGTTCACTTCATCTTCCGTTGACAAGGAAACCAAACCGCACTTCATTCTCCAGGAAAACCTTCCACTGCCATCATTTGAAAATGTATTTATTTGTATATATGTATATATCTATCATCATCATAATCATCCTGATAATAATAACCATCATAAAATACTGCCGGCAAAAGAATAAAAAAGTCAAGGTGCAAAATGTGCAAAAGTAAGCATCATCTCTTTGGCTTTCTGTTTTGCTTTGTTATCTTTAAGGAGGAAAAAAGTATTTAAAAATGATAACTGTTACACACTGCAAGAAAAGTTTCAGATTATAAACAGGCATCAAAAACTGAAAAAGAAGAAGAAAAAAAACCAACCCTGCTGATTGCACTGAGTGTCAGGAAAAAAAAAAAAAAGAAACAATAACAAAAATAATAAAATTAACATCTTGCTCTATGGCTTCCACCAGTATTGCAAGATCACAAACTCTGTGTAAACACTGCTGTAAAATGCATTCTCATCTCTTTATGAAAAAAAAACCCTTAAAAAACACCCAAAAATAAAAATAAAACAACACCAGAGAAAATCTTCTGCAAAAAAGAGTTAGAAACATGCCTTTTCTCTTATCTTTAAAAAATAAGCATCATATTTCACATCGCTTTTCCGTGCCACAACAAAACCAGTTGCATATATAGATATATAGCTACTAAATGTATATCAGTTGTTGCTGGACTGGCAAGTCTGTATTATTAATATTATCATTTCTTATTCCCAGTGACTCCCGGCCCCAGCAGCACCTTTTGCTCACAGTTTAGTAACCATCGCATGCTAGGAAAAAAAAAAAAAAACT
>WHYT01017414.1:361909-379300 GCA_009806455.1 Tetrax tetrax | reverse complement strand
GGAAAAAAAAAAAACAGGACAAAAAAAGGAGGACAAGAATGTCAGCGGAAAGGTACTCACCGAGCGGGAGTAAAAGGGAGGAATAAAAATGAGAGTTACTATAAAATACAGTATGGCGGTGGAAGAAGGAATGAGGCGCTTTTTTTTTTTCTCTCCTCTCTAGTCTCTGCCTCCGGCAACCGCCACGTGATCCCGAGCCGGGCGGACTCGCAGCCGGGAGGGCGCAGCGGCGGCGGTGGCGGCGGCGCGGGGCGCGGAGCCGGAGCGGACCCAGCGCGGAGCCGGCGCGCCCGGCTCTCCCCGCCGCCCCGCGCTCCGCACCCACCCCGCGGCGGCCGCCCGGCCCCGGCAGGTGCCGCTCGCACACGCACTCGCACACACACCAAACGCTCGCACCGAGGCGCGGGCACGCAGGCGAGGTGCGGAGGCGGGCGCGCCTTGCGCGGACAGCGCAACTTGCTCGGCGGCGCTGAGCGAAGTTGCCGCCCGGCGCCGCCCGCCTGTTGCCCTCCGGCCCCGCCGGTGCGGCGCCGCTCGCCCCCGGGGGGCTGGTGCTGGCGGCGGGCGGAGGGGGACTGGGGTTCGGCTGGGTGGAGGGGGCGCCGGTCCAGCGCCGGGCACCGCGAGGTGTGCGTTCGGGTTACCCCCGGGGAAGGGGTGGGGGGCTGTGCGGGGGGGGAGTGCCATGTGTGTGCACACGCAGTGGGGCAGCCCCACCGGCCCCCCACCCGCCTGTGCACGGGGGTGCCTCTCCTGCAGCTCCGGCCCAGCGTGAGTCCACGAGGGTACCCTGGGTGCCCCCTCCCGCCCCGGGTCTGTGGACGGAGGCACTGCTCCTGCCCCTGCAGCCGGGGGTGCGTGCACGGGGGGCGAGGGTGTTCCCCTGCTGCCACTCGTGCTCCGGGGTGTGCGCGCAGCCCGGCGTGTTTCCGTGCCGTGGGCTGGGGCTGCAGACCCCGTGGCACCCGGTCGGGTCTGAACGGTGCCCTCTCCTTCCTTGTACGGCTGGGGAGAGCAGGGCAGGTTCCAGCGGTCCCATTTCTCGTCTACTTATGTTTTTTTGGCTTCTGCCCTGCTTCACGGCCTCTCCCTCCTCCTGTCCTTCCAGCGGCAGGGCTGTGGCTTCCCATAGCAAAGTTACCGGCCGAGGTGGGAAGGAAACAAGTGTCACTCACTGGGGGGAGGGGATAACCGACCCACGGTGACAAGCCCCGTGGCGCTGGGCTCGGCGGTAGGGTGACCCTGGGTGGGCACCTTCCCACGGCCCCCTGGGCCCCCAGCCTCCTCTCGGGGCGGTGGAAATGTTTGGGGGTCGGGCCCCAATGCGCACAGGAGCGGCCCCGGAGCAGCTCCGGTCGGCCGGATGGCAGCTCCCCCCCCCTTGAACAGCCAAGAAATGCACTGGAGCGGGCTGCGTGGTACTGATGCGGAGAGTTTCCTCGAGCCGTTCCCGTTTCAGCTCTCCTCACCCGGCTCCTTATTAACGAGCGCAGCAGGCGCAGGGAGCTGGGGCTGGGAGCAGCTTGGCTCCGGCTCCGGCTCCGGCTGAAGCGAGGCCTGCGCGCAGCACCGCTTGGGCTCCAGCCCGCCCCCTCGGCTCGGCCGGCAAAGGTTGTGTCCTCCCTTCACTGGCCCCCCAAATCTCCACAGCTAACAGTCTCTTCTCTAAACTTAATTACTGCTTCAGCAATGGAAGGAAGAGCAGCAAGAGACATCTGTGTGAGATAAATTAACGGAGGAATAGGAGTGTGCATCCGTAAACCAGGCGCTGTGATGGAGAGAGTGATGTAGGCAATGCTTCCCCGCTCCCTCCTCCCCCCTTCTTCCTCACTTTTTTTTTTTTTAGAGCCCCTTTCTTTTCATCCGGGTCAGGAGGCAGGAGATACAGTCAGGTTATTACTCTATAAAAATGTTCTGGCCAGTAAGAGGATGCCCTGCTATATAAAAGACTGGTGAGGGCACCAGCCTGCCTTCTTCACATCCTCGCACAAAGCTTTTTCCCTTGCCCTGACCATTTCTTTCTTTCTTTCCTGTCCAGTATCTCTTCCCCAGTGCTTCTGGAAAATGAAAAGAAATGCTCCCTTTCTTCTTTGCTCTCAACTTCTTTTATGTAGTATAAAAAGAATACTGGCCAAAGTTTAAAAATATATATAAACAGTTATGTTTTCTCGCTTGCTTTTTATTTTGGCGCTGGGCTTGTTCTGGCATTTCATACCAGTCCTAGTTGTTCTCCCCCTGCTAAGATTGGCTTTCAGGAGTAAAGCTGTATGTCTGAGATTATTTAAAACAAACAAAAAAAAATAGGAAGTCCTTAAAGATACCAAAATCTACGAGAAATAAAAATGTTTGGTGTGAAAACTGACCAACTTAACTGGTCAATGTTTTACACGTGTACGATAATGAACTCAATCATATTGTCATGACATTATCACAAACTATCACATCTTCAGATTTCAGGTATGGGAGATGTATTTCCTTGAATGGTGCACTCTGATTTTGAGTAGCATTAAGTACAGCATGCAGAAATACATTTCAATGGCTGAGGTGATTTTAAAAATTATATTTAACATCAAAACACGTTTGCAGAATTGAGGCCTAAATAGCAATCCTATTTTGTTGTTGTTTTTCATTTTCCATTACTGTTTATGTAATTTTTAGCACACGTCTTCCTGAAATAACAACAACAACAAAAGTTAAAGGACGGTATTTTAATAATCCAAAGTTGTATAATAGATCTGACTTGTAAATTTGGATCACATTGATACATATATAGGAAACAGGATATATACATTTTGGACAATACAATTTATGTATTATTCACTCAGTAGATTTCAAGAACTAGGAATAAGGTAAACATGCAAATATATATTATTTTTTTTCCTTTTCAATGTGTGTATATTGATTTGTTATACTTTAAGTGAGTTAAAAAGACATTAGGATACATCAAGTAAATTTGGATGTAAACACTGAAAGGTGCAGGGGGTAGGGGTGGCTTTAAGTCCCCAGGGCAGTGCAGTTGGCTGTTGCAGATCACGTGTAGACAGAGCTGAGGGGGACCCAGGCTCAGAAATTGTGATAAAATCACTTCCTGCTATAGTTAGCACAGTAAATACTGTGAAAATGAACTGGTTCCTAAGGACTTAACCTTAGGTTTACCTAAGGAATCACCAAAGTATACTTCTGTTACTTTTCTGCTTACAATCCATTAAGGTGAAGTAAGCTTTAGGGAGTAAGAGCTGCAAGAAGTTTGGCAAGAATATGTGTTTGGAATAGATTACAAGCAAGCAAGTAAAAGCTTGGGAGAATGCTACTTTCACAGAATCCCAGGAAGCCTGTATTCATCAGTGCCTACTTTCTGGCTGCTCCTGCTGGAATTTTCCTCCAAGAGCAGTTGCACACTTGATGCTAGACCAAAATGAGGGAAAGCTCAGCATGCTGCACACATTATAGCTTGGTCATGCGCAGTGCTCAACAAAGTGTACAGTATAAGAATGCAGGTGAAAAAGAAGGAAAAGGAGGGTCACTTATATCATTTCCAGGGCTTAAGTGTTCGTGTGCAATCCAGTGCATGCAAATAAAGTGCCTACTGCTATTTTTTAGGTTTTCCCTTTTTCCTTCTGCAGGACAGCAACTGAGCTCCATTGTAACACAACTGAGAGTTATCCTTAAAAGTAACCAAGAATTCTGGGCAGAAGGTATATGAACCAGCACTTCTGTGCCTCTGCCTTGGTTACCAGCACAGAGACGCTTCCTGAGGTTCCCAAAACTCTGTACTTCACATCTAGTGCCCCAGCTTATGCTGGGCTTGCTATTCTTGTTAGCCACACCATACGATCCCAATGTTTCACATCCCAGTCCTCCACCTCTGCAGTACCACTCCCTTCCCCGCTCCCACCCCTCCATAGGAGCAGAAATAAGTACATGCTAAGATGTACCTCATTGCCTATAATATGTTTTTCTTGATTACATTTAAACATCTATGCTCTCAGCACAGGGCTGCTGCTGTATATGCACCTTGCTTCTGCAACTTTCTTCCCTTTTCTACTGATGCTAGTAGTGGGGACATGTATAGTTCTGTTTGGTTGGTTTTTGGGTTTTTTTTTTTACATCACTTTCACTACACTTACAGTTTCCTAAAATAAAGCTTCTCTTTGCAGGTATTAAACAATTAGTTGGAGTCCAGCACTGATGTACTGGCTTTGCATAGATCCATCAGCATGACTCAGCAGCCTGCAAGCCTGAGCTCAAGTTGCAAACAGTGACGAGTATCTCCTATTGCACTGGCAGAAGTCAGCTACAACAATACCAGATGCAAAAGTAGCAACAGTAATAATAACAATAATGATAAAATAATTAGTAGTCCTTTTGGCAGATATAGCTACCAGACCCTGTTTTAATGACTAATTTGTATGTAATCACTTTGAGACCATCCAGTATAACTATAGGGATATAAGGTTGTGGGTTTTTTTTTTTTTTTGTTTGTGTGTTATTTGTAGCTACCAAGACAACAGGAATGGGAAAACTGGTTGACTGGTAATAAATGCTAAATGAAAGAATGACTGGAAGTTAGCCAAGGTATTACATTGTTAAACTGTTAAAGGAAGAGAAAACTCAGCATTTCTCAAATTTATTATAGAGTTAGCTATTATAATTTAAACTCATTTATGTCTTGGTTTTGTTTTGATTAAGTTGCTATATCTTAGAGAATATCAAGCTGAACTACTTCACATTTTTAAAATCAACCCAGTCCATGTTGATAAATATGCGATATTACTTTAGATTGAAATGTATTTTTAAAAGATTTTTCCTTCAGCTGTTTTTCTCTGCATGTTATTGTTGTTCTTGCATTTTTCTACAGGATCATTGTTAATTTTCATAAAAATCTGCACTTTTTTTTCCTTCTACTTGTCTCCCAGTGCTTTTAAGACACTGTATTTATCTATGTAGTGAAGCTAACTCATTTCTTCTATTACCACCTTTTCAGCTGAAATTACCAAGTAGGTAAAATGTCCAGTAATAAATGACAGAAGAAATAAAAGCAAGGCAACTCTGTTTAAAGGAGGGCAAATAAAGTAGCTGAATGTTACATCCACCATGTAAGGGAACTGAATAAAAAGAGGGAAATCTTCAACACTTCCATGGCATCCCTTTTAACTTCTTTTGTTAGCTTAGAGGGGTTTTCGAGAGGGAGGAGTTTTTAACTCGGGAAAGTTCGATCATTCAGCCCTCATGTACAATGCTTTTTGAAACAATTATGATCAGAGCACACAGCATACAACAAGCTTTATGTCCTTGAAATTACTATTTTCACGTGCTATTTTCTATTAAAAAAAAAAGTGACATCTACATTAAAAATCAGTGAGAATCTGGTGTACCTCAAACATCTTCCCAGTTTCAAAATTGTTGCCTTTTGCTCTTTTAATTTGTTCTTTTCTTGAAAGGGTTAATTAACAAATACAACTTATAATGAGCATGTCTTGGTTTGTGAGTTTTGCAATAAATAAGTCTGGAAACAGTGTGAGATAAGGCAGCTTATGATCAAATTCACTGGTCTGCACCATCTGTTCTTCTGCATTAATTTTCTATATGACAATCTTTCCATAGAAATATAATTCAAAGCATATTTTCAGGGTTGGTTTTTTTTCGTGTGTGTGTGTGCTTTTTTTTGGCTGATGACTGACCAGTAGGGTTGAATGTAACGACACTGAAAGCTGAGAGAGCACATTTATAGGGTTAATCAGACACAACCCTGGAAAGCGTGCTTTTGGAAGAACAAGTAGTAACTCAAGAAGAAGAGAGTGTGTGGTGCAGAAGACTAAAAAGAGGGAGATAAAAAAATGCTAAAAATTTCTGACAATTTGAGAAGTGGAGTTGGAGAGATTTTTACAAAAGACATCTAAACTGGAAAACCTGGCTTTGGTAGAAACAATAGGAAAGAAGAGATTTGTCTTCTGTGAATCAGATCCCACATGCTCAGGCTGGATACCCACAATATGAACGAATGTATAGTATATTAATCTTTCTAAATCTAGTTTAAATGACTCAGCAACCATAACATGCCTCTATGTCAGTTAGAACTCAGTTTACTAATCAAGCATTCATCTCTCTAAGCTCACAACAGTCCTTGTTCTTCTTGCCTTCAGCTGCTTCAGTTTTCAGAGATGACAATGAGACATTAGCTACACATGGTGTCCCCCTTTACTGCAGGGCGTTGGTTTGAATCCTGAGTATCATTTGTGAGTACTGCATAAGGCAAGGATAGATGAAGAAATAGATACGTGATCATACAGCTGGTCTTTATCACAATGATGGTGCACTAAGAGGTGAAATAAGGTTGCACAGGCAACCCTAATCTGGGAATTACCTGAAAAGAGAAATTGTTATTAGCATTCCACTGTTCATGAACATCTTTTTGCATGCAGGAAGTGCACATATATCCATACATAGATACACCTGCATCACATAACCTGTTCTACCATTTTCTTTTTTTGGCACTGCATTCTAATTATGAACAAGAGCTAATCTTAGCTAACTAATGAGATCTGACATGATCACAGTCCATAGCAGTATGGCTGGAGGCTAGGGGATTTTTGTGTGTGTTGTTTTATTTATGTGTTGTCCTGGAGAGGACTGCAAACATCACATAAGGGTGCTAAGCACTCAGTGTCAGCCTCTAGGCAAAATACAGGTAAAGGACTCCTTCGAAATAAAATTATATAAAATGTAACTCTTTTTTTTTTTTTAATGGAAAGTCAATTTATAATAGAGGCATGTCTGACTCTGATCTCATTTGCCCTGCATGAATGCAGAGAATTTCCAGACAGGAGAAGACTTACTCTATAATTACATCAGGTAAGTTGAGGGCAGTAACTTTGAAAACATATATCGGTATGCTGAGTAACATTTATTAATATATCTTCTCTTATTTTTATCCTGAATAACATAAGCTTTTTTTCACAATCACAATTTTTTTCTCCATCTCCTGCTTATCAAGTATTATGTTCTAGTACCACCGAAATCGAGAATCAAACTCCTTAACACCAGTGCAGCATTAAGAAGCAGGCATTCTTTATTGGGGTGCAGGATGCGCTGGGGATCCTTCCACCTAGCATGCATGCTGGTCTGAAAATCCAAACAGAATATATTCAGTAATTTCATACATAATCATCAGTAATTCCTGCAATATTGATACATAATCATTAGTTTTCCTAGAAATCATTATCATATTCCCCGCCCACTTGTGTATGCTCAGTCTTTTGAGTCAAGGGTTGTCTGGTGGACCTGGGGGTTGTCAGAGCTCCCCCTCCTCGAATCTGCTGGTTGAATCCCTCCTTAAAATCTCCATCTGTGGTCTTGAGAACAGGTCATGGTTTTCCTTGATCTTCTCTACCTCCAAGGTACTGGTTCAGGGCTTGTTTTACACTCCATCCTTGAGGCCTACCTTTGTTCTAGAATTGCGCTTACTTACCCCAGATCTGCTAGGCTGACTTTTAACAAACAGAATAATAAATTTTCCTGACAATTCTAAAAATACCAGTTCTCTCTAAGGATTAATAGATTACATATGAAATTTAGCCTATGCCATTGGAGTTATATGGATAGCAAAAACTGCCTAATATTTCTACAATTTTCAAAAATCATATTGTTCTAAAATTATATTGCTTAATCATTTAATGTTACGTAACACTGGGACAGCATCCCATTGCTCCTTTGAGGTAAATCATTAGTCTATGAGACCATCTGGCAAATCTATACAAGATGGATTTCCCTTTTCCCCCTTTTTCTGTGCAGCTCCACTAAGATTTTTGGGGCTTTGTGTTTGGCTCTCTGATATAGTACAATCTCTGCACTGCTGCAGCTCTTTGAGCACCTTGCAGCTTGTAAATGACTCATGCAGCTCACTCCCTTCCCTCTAGCCAACACGAAGAAAGCCTGGAAAACTGTGCTTGGGAATGATCCTCCTTCTGGCTTACATCACAAATTACTTCTATTACAGGATAGTGCCCAAAGGCACAATCCAGCCTGAGTCATCATGAAACACACAAATACAATTGCTCTCAACAGAAGTTGTATACCTAGAACCATTTACAATTTTAAACCCAAATCTCTTTCAAGTCTACCTTTCCAAACCTTTAAAATTTGTTTTCTTTTTTTTTTGGTAGATGCCAATATCTGGGAGATACTGTGTTTTATGTGAATAGATTGTGTAACAAGAAAATGGAGACAAAATATACAAAGCCATCTGAACAAACCCCATTATTTTCATGAGGTTAAAGTGGTGGTTTCAGCACAAATTAATCTTGGAAAAGATCAAGATTCTTCAAATCTGCCAGCTCCTTTAGATAGGTATTGCTTTAAAGCCCGCTGATACTCAATTCAATCCATATTCTGCTTACCAAGTATTGTCCAAACACCATCTCCCTCAAAAGAAAGAAATCTGCAAATTTGCAATGTGTGTTCCAGTTTAAAAAAAAAAAAAAAAAAAGGAAAAAAACCTCATAAATTGTCCATGAAATCACAATTTATATAAGAACTGGGTGTGATCTAATCTTGCTCCAAGTGACCACGAAATTTTTGAGTATTGAACCCTTTTGACAAACAGGCCCATGCTGCTCAAGAGCATTACCAATTTAAATATAAAAAAAAAAAACAACCCTTTCACTTTTCTATTAAAATACACCTCAGTGTGAAAGAGGGACAAGTTTGTGTTCACCCTGTGAGAAGTAACTTTGCTATTGTAATAACAGCCAAAGAAATAAACACTTAGTTGTCATCAAATTGTGTTTGAGTATGCATACCTTGACATATACAGTGTTTTCATGCCAGACAACAAAATTTCTTGTAGAAAATATGTCACACCCATTAAAAAAATGGACTGAAGTAGCTCACACTTATGTTAAAACTTCACTTTTCCCCATCTAGCCAGCAGATTTAGTATCTGGTTTTTTTTTTCCTCACGCTAAACCATTTCCCCAGTTTCTCACACCAAATGAGAACATTTTGAACTATCACTTACTATCACATCAAAGTCATAGTAAGAGAATCAAGTACTCAAGTGAATGCTGCTTGCACCCTACAACTGCTGGTGTAGAACATCCATTATACCCATCGCTGCTGCACTGTAGGAACAGTTCTGCTTTCAACAAAGGCTCAAGAGTTAAATCTCTGCTGGGAAATGAAACAATGCTGGGGAATATTTATAGCTGAAACACCCATATTGTTAAATTATTAGCCTAATTTTTGGCTCACTGGAGGCAAACACTTCCAAACAACTCCCAAAGACAGTTTGGAGACCTGGTTCTGGAGCAGCTTCAGTGGAACAGAATGTCTGCAGGCAAAGAGGACAACGTTAGTCTAGTACTAGCAGTGATGAGTTCCTGCAGAGCAAATGATTTACAGTGGCATGGGTTCTGTCTCCCCTACTGCTTACACATACCAAACAGCACTGGCCACTGTTTTAGACTGGTCAGTGCACTGTTACTGGAAGCTCAGTCTCCAAAATTCCAAATCAAGTGTCACATACTGAGGGAACACAATTCTATGCTCTTTGTCTTGCAGCACTTTTGTCAGATGGAAGTCCTTGAACAAAAAAAAAAAAAAAAAAGTATAAACCAAATCAGGAAAGCCTGCATGCCAGCCCTTAACTTGTTCGAATATCCCAAAACTATTGCTAGTAACCTATGATATTCATTGCTAGTAAAATTCTTAAGCCCATATTTTCCTAATTAAATTAGGAAATGCCTTTCAACTTTAATAAAAAATTGTAGAGAATTTTCAGTTCTATTAAAGTAGAAAACAGAACATGAGTACAAAGGGAGAAACATCACAGGTTATTTCTAGAGAATGCATTGTTTTTCCCTAGAACTTAATTTAAAGAAAAATCTTTCATTCTGTTGCTTGTGAAACTCTTAACATGCACATTTTCTTCAGGAGTAGTCCTGCTCAAGTACAAAAATCTATCAGAAAACTTTGGAAGGTGTCACTAGGAGAACTTTTTCTTCATTTCTGAAGATACACATAGGAAAAACAACTACAAGCATCAAGGCAACTTTACAGGAAACATTCTGAGGAATGATTATAGATTTCTCAACGTAGAATTATAGATTTTTACGGGAATGCTAGTTCTTAGCCAACATCTACAGTATCAAGAAAGTCACCTGCAGCTGGTAATACCAAAAACATAGCAATCCCACAGTGAAACATTAAATCAGTGTCAAGCAAATGGTACTTAGGTGATATTAGCTGTACAAAGGGAAGGCAGAAGTAAGAAAACAGCCTAGTATTTTTTTTTTTACTTTCTTACCCTTGCCTAATATTTTTTCTCTGTATTCCACAACATGACTGCAAGTTGGTATAAAATGCATTTCTATTCATATATTCCTCTCTCATCTGCAGACTGTCTTACTTTTCTGTTCAAAAAGGAAGTATACGTTCTTGTTTTATAGCGATGCTGATAGGGAGTTGCACTGCAGCTCAGAAAGAATAATACAACCTGAAGAGAAACCAGTGACCGTTTTTATGAATGACAATGACAAAAATAGAGGGAGGAGAAAAGGAGGAAATTGGGAAAAAATGAGCCAGTCTGAAGACTGCCAAATGTAATAATGTTGATAATGTAAGCAATCTGTTAGAAATACTAATTATTGATGGTTTCTAGAATCATAATTACAATATAAGCATTCATATAATTTGTAGCAACAAATAAATCTGTGCTCTGTAAATATGATGTTCCTTTGTCACAACAAAATAACATTTCCACCCCCTGCCTACATGTAAGAAGCATATTCTGTTATTGTTATCTGATATTAAAATCTTCCAATTATAAAAAAGCTGCACATCAATATGAAAAACAATTTGACTTTGTATATAAGCAGCACATAGATTTTTACATGTCCATTTTCTTTTTATGAGTTAAAATAATGTACATACAGATAATATACACAGAGCAGCAAAACATACCATTTAAATAATTTAAATCTGTAGTAAACTAAGGTTCTTAAAAATAACAGGAGTCTCTGTATTGCAAGCATTCATTTAGGTTATCTTCATACAAGTAGCAGTATTGATTTGAAGTGAATGCTTGTGTAAATAAACACTACTTACTTATATTATTAAAAAATTGCAGGAAAGGTTTCCAACTCAGTGGAGTTTTGGTCCCATCACCGCTTTAAGCTGTGGGAGGAATTTTTACAATGTAGATTTCCCTTAGCTTTTTAAAGCTGAAAATACTCTTGTAGCTTCATCAGTATGTAATATAAGAACCTTGCTTTAAGAAGAGTTTGATGTTTGAGGAGGAATAATGATGGAGTAGAGAGAGAAAGAAATAAGCAAAGGCATTATTATGATACATTTTATTTATCTCTCCTTTTAAAATTTAGTTTTGTTTATTTGAGGGTGAGACTGGGTGTTAAAGAATTAGGCTACCAGAAAGCATGCCCCTCTAACTTCAGAGTGGTATGGTTGCAGGGTAGCCAGCCTACCCTCGTGGCTATTTATTTCTCTCTGTTTCCCCACATCTCTCCTGCTAGAGGTACCTCAGATACAGTGACATAACTGCATATGTTGTTGATCCAGTTTTGTCAAAATGATCTAGATTTTTTTTTTAAAAAAGATCCACTGTTAAAGTGTTTAAGTGGATACTAACTGTACTTGGTGTTATGCTGGGAAATCTACAGTGATAATACCAGCTGGAAAGGATGAGTGGTGACAAGCAATCACCTTGTAGAGGGCAACCTTCTCATTGTGTAGCCAGATCAGCATATTTAAATTAACTTTTTTTTTTAAAAAAAAAAAAAATCCCAAAACGTAATGGAAGATATAGACTCAAGAAATAAAAAAAATAATAATTGGAGAAGGTTGAGGACTAGAGGAAGATGTTTGAATTTGGATAATAACCCAGCAAATAACCCGCAAAATGGTTTAGAAGATAAGTAAGGTGTTATTTTTTTTCAACCTCTTTTTGAACATTTTTGAAGGAGAGAGAGAAAATAAACCAAGTAATAGAGGTTAGGGAGAAGCTGCAGGAGATACAGGTGAAATCTATAAGAACTAGATGAAAAAGGACAGACAATTAAAGCCAAGAGGAAGTCATGAATGCAAATATGGAAGAAGTGCTTGAGAAAGTAAAAGAAGTAAAAAAAATTAGTGCTTGAGTTAGAAATTGCTTGAAGTAGAAGAGAAAGATTTTAGGTCAAGCCATAGATAGCTCTAGTAAAGTGAGTATGGAAAAGAATTTTTGAATTCAAAATTGCAGAAACGTAAAAAAAGTTGGTAATCACAGAAACTGTGAAAGTTTTAAGAAGATAAGCAGTGCTGTGGAGGATATTGACCTGATAATAAAAATGGAGTGTGCCTCACAGTGGTAATATTCCTCTTGATAATTTCCTAGAGATTGCTTGTTGGCATTTTTGGAAAGGTAAAGTAGGAAGTCATAGGTTGTGAGGTATTCATCTGTGTCTGCTGAGATTTCATACAGCCTCAGAACGTGCATAGCGCTTAATAGACTCGGTCAGGAGCCAGGGCGGTTGGCAACTGGATAGGAGTCAGGAACACAGGTTGCCTCAGTAATGTCTATGTTGTGTAGCTCTAAGTCATTGAATTGGCAAGTGGAAGAGTAAGAGGAATTTCATTTTATTTGATTTATGAATCAGTAACTCCTTACCATGGCAGCTGAATCCCTTAAAACCTTTAGATTTGTTTTTGTAATCTGTTCAAAGACTAAAGCTCTCTATTGTCTCTCCTTTTCCAAAGGCAAGGAACAATCCTAAAGTACGTCTCAGGAGTATCTATAATTCCCAGAGTTTGAGTCTGCATAAATGAGAGTAAAAAGCTTTCTTTGGTCTGATAGAATCCCCCCTGAATCTGTTGGCTGAATGCAAAATAAGCGCATATGGAGAAAGGACCACTCTTTAACTGGCTTTTCAGTGAGGATTGGGTTCTGGCTCACACATTTGTTGGCTTCACAAGTAATTTTAGCTATTTATGCAAAGATGAATACATCTTTACAGAGAAAGAGAAGTTTACAGTGCATGTCTTTTCATTGCATGTCCTGTACGTGTGTACAAGTTAAATAGCTCCTTTTTGTTAGTCTATAATTCTTTAAGATTGTTTACTATAATTAGTCCTGTGCAAATCTTCGTTGTACAAAAAAAGCACATAATACATTTCTATAACCTGGCAATGCATTGTACCAAATGTTAGAGGGACTGGAAGATTATTAGATCATTAGAAAAGAATGAAGAATACAGCTGATGTTTAGGTCCTTCTCTCTATTCACACGTAGCAATTTTCCTTACTCAAATGAGCCATAATCTCTCCTGTAAGAGACATACACACTGATTGCAAGAAATGTGGTCAAGAGAAATAGCATCTTCAGTGTTTTCTACTTCAACTAGCACAGATTTGTCACATTGAAAATACTTTCCTATTCATTTTTTTCCTACTAAGTGGACTCTAATCGCATATGGTAATATACACTAGCAGAAAGCAGTGGATGTACAGCTCAGGAAACTGTTTACTTTCTCAGGGATAATCAAGGGACCCTGGGACTAGTAGCTTTTGTGTTTCTAAATAGAACTCTTCAATATCGGCATGCAGGATCTACGGATAATATGATGATTCTTCTCAGGGACAGGAACAACTGTGTTTTCTAAATTTGAAATATTGAAAGTACTGCTGCTGTACACTCTTTGTTTTGAAACAGATTGTCTAAAATAGACAATGCTACATTGTTCCTTGTTTTGTCATGAACATTGGCTAGGAGCTCTCAAAGATTATAGAAACTATAGCCTTTAGTTAAGATTGTGTGTAGATAAATATACTATGCATAGAACTTAGAGACATTAAATACAGAGCATATCAATATTCTGCCTTAAAGCACTTTTTCTACTGGCAGTACACTAGTTTCCGTTTATGGGGAATTGTGTTTGAGTAAGCTGGAGACAAGAGGAGTTTGACAGAAGCCAGGACAAAACCTGTGTCTTCCTTCCAGAAAGCGAATGTGACAAACAAGCAACACTCTACTATGTATTTCCCTTCCTTGAAAAATGGGAGAAATAAAAGATTATGAACTCTTAGCTGCCTGAGAAACTCCACCTTGATACTTTGCTTGAGCAAGCAAAGGTAAGACTGCATGTGAGGTACAGTCAATGTCTTTAAAGACAGATGTCTTTGGAGTTCCAGTCCTATTAATGGGAGAACACACCCTGGTAAACATTGTACCTCTGCAAGGGTGTATAAAGGGAATAGACTTTTCAATTAGACCTGCAATTCTTACTGAAATCTTGCTAGGGATTTTTTTTTTTTTTTTTTGTACGCCTGTGTAGTTCATCAATTGTGTATAGCACTACAGAAATGTTTTTTCTTCACTTTTGATCAGTGGCAGGGATGCTGCCTGCCTTTGGGAGCCCTCCCTGTATGTGCTAATGTTGCAGCTCTCCTTTATGTGAACCCGTTCAGCTGAGCCAACATAATGACAGCTTCTACAGAAGGGCAGAGAGGAAGGTGTCACATCCGACTCCTCACTCATCCAAAGGTGCTGTCAAAACTTGGAATTTAATCTTTGAGATTAGTGCTTAAAAACTCAGAGCTCTAGAGTTGGGATTTAGGCTTCATAAAAGTCAAGTTATATAATTATTTGAAGGCTCAGTGGTCAAACTGGAAAAGCTCAGACTTCAACTGAGTGCAGCTTTTAATAATGGTCATTTGTAGTTTCTATAAATGCACAATAACACATCTAGAGAGTATAATATAGTTACTGACTGAATGGACATATTTTCCTGATGATAAGAACTGATAAATCAGTTAAATACATTATCATGGTATATAAAACTTTTGAACGATGTTATTCATGAAGCAACCACCTAGCCTCGGTGTGCAGAATCTGCTTGTGACAAGAAGGAATGATCAAAGACAGCTCAGATATGTATAAATCAATGCTTGAAGCTCCTGACTGTAGCAAACAGTCTCTGAGAAACTGAGCACTGTGTAGGAAAACAAATGAGTTCAGGCTTATTTATGTATATTTGAGTTTAAAAAACTTTTAATGAAAATGAGTTTGTTTGGATTCCTTTCTTTAAATTTTATTAGGAGTTTTAATAAGCACACATTTGTTTTGCTTTTTGGTAAAGAAGCAACAGCTTGTGCTCCCTGATTGGCATGCTTTTAAAGATGGAATGTAAAAATTGGATAATAATTTCTCTAAATGTGTTTATCAGGTCTTTACAGATTTTTTTTTTAGGCAGCTTGTAGTGTGAAAATAAAGCTGGATGTTTGAAAGTGTCAGTAAACCTCTGCTTCTTGTGGGATGGTTTCAAATTGCTGGAATTTTGTTGACTGAATTTTGTTGTGATGTACTGAGTCAGTGATGATGGGCATGTGTACCAAAACAGTTGAAATTGCATATTTTGAAAAATATAATTTCCTAAAAACACTAGAATATATGAATAAGTAATTTGAACTGTTTTTTTTCTTCAGTATATTTACTGTTACAAAACTTTGCAACCACTGATCAGATCTTAAATCCAAGGAAAAAAATAATTGTTCTGTTCTATATAGTCATTTGCTTGCTTATATTCACTTTTTGATTCCCTATATTTTAGCTGTCTTTATGAAATAGTTGCTGATTCATAAAATACCATGTGCGTAAACTTTGTCTTTGGTTTTATTACTGTTTTTTGCCAAACATGATGTTGAATTTTTGGCTATATTGCCTTTTGATAAATAGTATAGAAATAGCTTTCTACCATAACTGAAATTGTATTCGGTGTGGTGTAAATGAAAGGAGAATCTGGGTTGTTTCTTTCAAATATATCTCTTGTTTTCCAGTGTTATACTGATCTATTAAACCTATGTAAAGTATTTACTGTCTGCTATACTGAGTTCACTTTCACAGACTATTAGTTTCTAACACACTACTAATTCTTAGATCTTGGCATTCATGGTGTTATTACCGGATTCAAGAGGGGGAAATATTAGGAGAGAAGGAGGTGAACCATGAGATTTCCATTGTGTGGAACTTTTTCGGATGTGGGGCTGATGTGTCTCATTATAGCTACATCAAGTTCTTTTAAAATAGGAACTTTTGTATATTAGGCTTTCTACTTGCATATTTAAAAGCTTGAATAAGTGAAATGGTTTAGTAACAGCTGACTACTTTAGAATTAATTAAATTCACTTCTTTGTGGTGGAAATGGGATTCAGTCAATTGAAGTTCTATATTCCTGTCCAAATATATTTTTTTTGTTTATGGAAAGTCCCGTCCAAATATATTTTTTTTTTTTGTTTATGGAAAGATGCAACAATGCAAACAGCATAATCTTAAAACTACATTGTTTTATGTAGAGAGAAAGTGTTATTTAAATTATTCTTATTTTAAAGATTCTCACTAGAATTCTTTTCTTTCTTCTACTCAAGGTCTGGATCATAGAATTATAGAATCATAGAATCATAGAATGGTTAGGGTTGGAAGGGACCTTCAAAAGTCATCTAGTCCAACCTCCCTGCAAGGAGCAGGGACATCCCCGACTAGATCAGGTTGCTCAGAGCCTCATCCAGCCTGGCCTTGAACTTTTCCAGGGATGGGGCATCCACCACCTCTCTGGGCAACCTGTTCCAGTGTTCTACCACTCTCATTGTAAAAAATTTTTTTCCTAATACCTAGTCAAATCTACCTCCCTTTATTTTAAAACCATTACCCCTAGTCCTGTCCCAACAGGCCCTACTGAACAGTCTCTCCCCATCTTTTTTGTAGGCCCCCTCAAGGTACTGGAAGACCACTACAAGGTCTCCCAGGAGCCTTCTCTTCTCCAGGGTGAACAGCCTCAACTCTCTCAGCCTGTCCTCATAGGAAAGGTGCTCCAGCCCTCTGCTCATCTTCGTGGCCCTCCTCTGGACCCTCTCCAACTGGTCCATGTCCTTCTTATGTTGGGGGTTCCAGAACTGGACACAGTACTCCAGCTGGGGTCTCACCAGAGGAGCGTAGAGGGGTAGATCGCCTCCCTCAACCTGCTGGCCACGTTTCTCTTGATGCAGCCCAGGATGCGGTTGGCCTTCTGGGTTTCAAGGGTACATTGCCAGCTCATGTTGAGCCTCTCGTCCACCATCACTCCCAAGTCTTTCTCCTCAGGGCTGCTCTCCATCCATTCTCCGCCCAGTCTCTATATGTGCCTGGGATTGCCACGACCCAGATGCAGGACCTTGCACTTGGCCTGGTTGAACTTCATGAGGTTGGCACGGGCCCACCTCTCCAGCCTGTCCAGGTCCCTCTGGATGGCATCCCTCCCTTCCAGCGTGTCGACGGCACCACATAGCTTGGTGTCATCGGCGAACTTGCTGAGGGTGCACTCTATCCCACTGTCCATGTCACCGACAAAGATGTTGAACAGGGCCGGG
>WHYT01017414.1:339590-360095 GCA_009806455.1 Tetrax tetrax | reverse complement strand
CATGATTCATACAACCAAACTCAAGAGACTATCCCTCAAGGAATAACATTATTTTAGCACTGAATTATTTATGTCATTTCTCTTTATTTCTGAATTTCACCTGCGTGTCCTGGGAGTGTTTGAAGCCATAGAGCATTAGATAAAGACATAAAGTGCCTTTAGTCTTGCTATAGACACTGTCCTAGACTGCTAGATTGTGGGAGATCTCCTGTGCCTTCTGCTTCCCCTAACTCCATTTCTTCAGCTCTGTGGCACCAGTCCTCTCACAGTTCTCCCATTCAGCAGTTCATTATTCAGTGCCCCTAGTCAACACCACCTCCTCAACCACATGTCTGCCCACCACCTAGAGTGAGACACAGTCAAAACATTGATGGCCTAATTCCTCTCTATGGGATGAATGAAACAGGAGATCCAGTGGGTGGTGGCAGGAATGGAAAAGGCCCCGTTCTGTCTTGTGCTGCAATTTTATCTAAGGGATGAAAGTTCCACCAACATAGGGACTAGAACTGCAGAGAGATAAAAAGATCTGCATGCTCATTCACAGTGCCCAAAGCTTCACCGAGCCTTCACCATTCAGATAAATATTGATATAATATCATGATATTTGATGATATTGTACTTTTCAGTATCAGCATGAAAGATTCAGTAACATCCAGAACTGCTAACAACAAAAATGCTTGTGAATCCCTCTAGCTCTTCATTTGGTCTTGAAAACAAATTGTGTGGAATGTATATGGCATTGATTCCCAAAACAAAGTAATTGCAGATACTGACTACAGGATTTCAACTTGCTCATTGTGGAAGTGGGTACTCAGTGACCTCCAAACAGCAACTTGCTCAATGCTGCTACAAGTCAGCATATCATTATTTTTTTTTATTATTTATTCAGATCCATGAATAAAATACAGAATACAGGAAAAGGAAGAATGTAATGTGAATTTAAGTGAGATTAAGGAAGGGAGTCTATCTTGACCTCCCAGACATTAGGTTTTTTTTTAAAGCAAACTTTAAAATAGCTGTTAACTTAATTTGGTTAAAAATGGAGTCAGTGGGAGTAACCACACAAAAACAGGACAAAGTTTAACCTTAAGTGCAAGGATGCATTTTTAACAAATGGCAATTACAAAAACATAATAAATATGGCCATAAATTTGATGTAAAAAGTCCATGTTAAACAGATGTTGTAATATAAATCAGGAAATATGAGGGAAAAAGGCTGAAAACGAATTTCAACATGCCTAATGAAACAAAGAATCTTAGAAGAAATCCCCCCCAACTCACTCACAAAGAACAAAGAAAAGAATTAGTCTTTCCAGGTATGTCCGCTGTGTTTTTTACACCTGTGACCTATCTTGTTTTACAAATGCAAAAATTAACGTTGTATTTTTCTGAAGTTCTGATGTATTTAATTTTATTTGGTAAAATCCTCTGTGTATAAAGCTGGAACAATCTTTCCACGTACATTCCTTCCTTACTTCCTCCTCACTTCATAAAAAGCTGGTTGTGTAAACTGGACTGCTTCACTAGTGAAGTCTCTAGGTCTTTTCTTGCTTCCTTTGACAGACATACATTTTATTCCTCTTATCTGTTTCATCTTGTTATAAGGACTGGAAGATGTGACTGAGAACATGCTTCTTTAGTTAGTCCCTAGCATTTCTGACTCTGCTCATTTCTGGACCAGTGTAGAGTCACTTTTAGTATAGGACTCTGACTGTCTTTCAAAATGAGTAATATGATCATAAGAAATCTTGGAGCAGATATCTCTTAATTTCATAAAGTTTGGCAGTCCATGTGAAGTCCCCTGAATTGTTTGGAACCTACTCCTTAACATGAAGAAAAATCTATTGGACATTAACTTTTTCTTCTCTGGATTTTTGGGAAGTATGTGAGAAGAAATTATCTTTATAGGATGGCAAAATTTAGATTAATTTTCCTGGATGGTTATCTTTTGTTGTGGGAG
The DNA here is from genome assembly GCA_009806455.1 of Tetrax tetrax. NCBI lineage: Eukaryota > Metazoa > Chordata > Aves > Otidiformes > Otididae > Tetrax > Tetrax tetrax. The sequence continues at coordinate 358,135 of WHYT01017414.1, read as the reverse complement.
TTAAAATTAAATTGTTGGTTTATAATTAATACATGATTGCTTGTTAACTATATGGCAGGGATGCCTAGAGCTTGAGATAAGAGCATTTGAATATTATGTAAAAATCAAAAGCAAACAAAGTAATCAAATTAAACAAAACCAAGGAAATAGGGCCCTTGCAGAGGACCGAAAGCAAAACAAGCTTTATTTCCTCCAAAACTAGCTTCTAGTTTATGTGGAAGTTAATTTTTCCTTCTTTTAAATATAAAACCTGAGGGTTACTAATACGTGAATCAAAAGCCAGGAACGAAAGCTAACCTCATATTTTAACTTGGGGATATTTTCAAGATTTCTGTCAGAGACCGCAGGGAGATTACCTCAGAATATTTGACTGGATTTAATTTATTTAGCTGCTTAGTATTGGTAAGCCACGGTGCCCTGATCTGCTGTAGCAGAAAGGCAATGATCAGGCAGAGCACTAGTAGTGCTCTTAATGAAACCCCAGGAGATTTTCTTGTTTTCCCATGTCTGTTGGGAAATGCTGACTCATTCAGGGCAAGCTACTTCTCTGGGTGTCTCAGGCTTCCCTAGCTATGAGATAGGACTAATAACATTAGAGGTGGCAGATCTGTTTTAAAAAATACTATGTTCACAAGAAATATGCAGATTCAGAGGACTCAAACTCCTCACCAGCCTGGGTAGAATTCAGCTGCATGTCAGACAGAAAAATATTTTATATTATAAAAAATAAAACAGTACATTATAAAGAAACCCAATATAACTTAGCAATCCAAAAGAAAGAAGGCATAGCATGCCTGTATTTACAATGAAATGGTAAATTTCAGTTTTACACAAAATTTAATTGGTTTTGCTTTATTCTGATGTTAGAGGTCACTCAGCTCCTCTTCCTTTGATTTTTGGTTCAGCAATTAAACAAAACCAATTATTTTGTGAAGGAGGTAAATACTGAGATTTTTAAAAAATGCTAATTTACATAGGAAAATAGTGTATTACTGTTACTGCCTCTAACTGAACTGAAGTTGGAAACAGACTTTATGGCATGGATGTGGGAGAGTGGGGCATGAAACGTCCCCATCTCAGCAGGGTTCTTTATCTCCCCAGTATACAACATTTCAGGTTAGAAGAGTCTCAAGGCTTAAGTAGACTTTTCACTAAGACTTAACAGAAGGCTTTGGTTGCAGGAAGTTTAGGAATATTAGGTCTTTTTTTAGAATGTGAGTTGACCTTTTAAGCATGCAGGACTCCCACATAGGAAAGTATGTAAAGGGCAAGATGGAAGCTCAAGTAAGAAGGACTATTCACTGATTAACAACTCAAAATGTATTGTCATATTGCTAACTCCTCATTTACTAGTTTCAGTACAGTAGCATTTGCAGAGATTGAAAAGAGTTATTGAAGAAATAACACTGCATGAATTAAGTCTTGAAATCCTATTCAATTTTATGCAGACAGAACTCCTACACCCCCATGATTTTTATACATTATCTGCACTTCGTCAGCAGTAGATTTGCCATATCTGTTGATAATAGCTTTTAGTAAGTTTGGAGTTGTCATTGTTCTAGAAGTATATATTACTCATTAGGAATCTTTGAACTGCTAAACTGTTTTTTATCTCATAGCTTAATTTAAAAATTCTTTGAACATGTTTAGTTATTTACTTTTATCCAGCAAGGGAAGCATTTCTTACACAAAGTAAAATGTTCTTATAAATATCTATTAATTTCCTTGGAGAATTGTGGTTGCTCACAAACTTCTGTTCCTTTGATTTTCTCCTTGTATGATTTAGTGTATGCTGCTTTCTTCGCTATTAAAAATTATCATTGTAGTTGGAATCATTAGAATATATTTCTATGTGGCAGTAGAAAATGTTTTTTACTTTTCTTCAGGACTTAAGTTCATTTATTGCATTGCTTAATATTTACAAGGCAGTAGCGGCTCTGAGTAATCATTACAAATCAATTGATAACATTACACAGTAGGTTTTTGGAGTGTGGAAGTGAACTCCATCAAAGAAGGGTGATAAATCAATAAAAGTCTATAGTTGTTTAGTGAAATTTTTAGAATTATCTCACTGCAAACAGCTAGAACATCAATTTCTAACTACAATGACAAATTAATATAATGTAAATTTATGGACACTTAATTTCAGTGTCAGATTACAAAGAAAAACAGTGGCGTCTGACATCTATAAAGGCAAAATCACAAGGGCGAAACATACTTAGTGTAACTATACTGAGTGCAATTTATACTCACTGACTGTTTCATACTGAAACATAGAAATAGTTTACATCACCTGTGATGGAAGAAATGCAGCATGAATCATCAGGTGGACAAAAAGAGCAGTACAAGACAGGTGGAAAAACATTGAAAAAGAATTCAGAATAATTTTTCTGAGATACCAGAGAAAAATTTTAGAACATCACACTGTAGCCAGTCCAGTTAATTTACAATTGTGGACACATATTGAGAGGAACAATAATGGTTAAGCTGAGGAATAATATCTAAGTCCCTCTGACCTCTCAGCAGAATCCCATGACCATTTCTGAGACTATCAGGAATTCACTTGGTAATACAGACATCCCATTCTAAGCCAGTTACCATAGACTCCTTCTGTAACCAATAAAGATCTGATTGATTAGACTCAGTGACGCCTTAGATGCAGTTCATAACATTTTTGGATGACCTTCAAAATAAGTCTACCAAATTGTGCCTATTTCCACTTAGGGTGGTAAGAATGAGCTTAGCATGCCCATCTCAAAAGTTAGATGAATCCAGCTACGTTATTGTCTGGGCTTTCCTCTGAAGTCTACCAATTGTTTCTTAGGGAGCATAGTACTAAGCCACAGATATCATAAACAAGAGCATTTTCATTTACTTTTGAGACATTGTGAAGTTGCTACAGCCCCTAATCTTAAACTAACCTTAAATCCAACAGTTATGTACACTTTTGTATTACCCATCCCAGTTTAAGTATTAACAACTGTCTCTTTCTAGGAGGCACTGAGTCTGGGTAGGGCTGATGAAAATTTTAGTACCTGAGAACCAGGGAACAAGTGTGATTATTAAGGACATCTTTAGGGAAATACAGTAAAGAAAAACAGTCTTTAAACCTTTGGTAAAATATATTAACTTTCAGTCATCAATCAATATAGTCAAAATTTATTCTAAGATTTGTTTGATTAGTGTCATACTCAGAGTGCTGCAAACACTAAGTGCAAATACCTTTGTATTAGTGGCAAATATGAATTGTCCTTCATGTTATAAAAGCACATCCTATGTCTAGTTTCCATTTGTTTAGTGTTTATATCCAACAATGGAAGTAACATAACTTGCATCATTGCCATTTAATTGAAAGGGAAGATGTTGTCTGAGACTTGAAACAAACAATGCAGAATTAAAACTTAGATCTTTCTCTTTATTAAAGCCAAAACATTTCTAAATTAAAGTATTTTTATTGTAATGCTATTGTATTTATATTGACACTTTCACTATTGTCCAGTTATCCATACAGATACATTACCATGAAAATCTGTTTCCCCTGTTAAAGACTATAAGGAGAGCACATATACATATCAACAAATATGTACACCAGTATGTTCAAAGCCCTCTTTGAAGATAAAAAGTTATTTTATATGATTTCTATAGTTCATTGTTGGCATGACCATTTCCACGATACAGTAAGATGATTTTTTGATATTTTTTCTTGGACATCCCTATATATTTAATTAACAAAAAAAAAAAAATGTTTTCTAACTTTGCTAAAGAGGATTCAAGAATGTTGAGAAAATGATGTGATTAATTTAGTCACAGGTACACTTTTTGTTTGGCAGAAAAGAGGTCATTTATATATTTAACTGTTGAGTAATCTCTTTCCTTAACTTGCTAAATTAGGAAGCCTTGATGTTTATGTATTTTGCAGAAAATATGGGTAAGTGTTCCATTGTCTCTGAAAGACCTTATTAGTGTTAAGAGATCACTCTTTTTTTTTTTTTCTCTGAATTTCAAAGGTTTGTTCAAATACCTTAACATATTAATTGTAACATATTTTAGAAGGGTAATAGGAAAAATATCATATTAAAGAAAGAAATATTTTGTAAAATTAATTTCACTGATCCATTTAAAAAAATGTTTAACATTTTTGGTTGTGGACTCTAGATCTTATATTTTGGAAAGAAGTAGGACTTAGTGAAATTTGTATGTAATTGTCCCCTTTACTGGCATCTCATATCCTGTTACTTATGACAGGTCTGGCATGAGACAGATGACACTGAAGCATCCTAAGTTTTGCAGGACTGTAGTTTCCTATTAATGTTTAATGTTTGTCAGGTACAATGGCCCATACTTGTTGCCTAAGATACAGTTTTATCTGCGTTTAGTAGCAAAAACTTTGAAAAACTGCCTTTCTATCTTATTGGGGAAAAAATCTCAACAAACAAACAAATAAACAAAGCACAAGAAAAGAGAAAGACAATCTTTGGAACCCATTTTTCAACCTTTGATCTTAAAACTACATGCATAAACTCATAATCAAAGTCTTGAGTATTCCAGCTAGTTGGAAGATAATGTTTATTCTTTTGGATAGGGGACATCAGCTTACCAAAAGTGAAGCAATTTGTGAAAAAGTTTGTCTTGCAACAATTTAGAAACATATATTATGAAAAAGCCCCAAACTGGAGTCCAACATTTTTAAACTAGAAATTTAGTTTTACTATTAACATGGAAAGTTGGAAAGTTAAAAGAAAAATAGAATAAGGAGCTTCTGTAATGCTGTATCAAATTAGAAATGGCCACACCAAAAAACTTACCACCGCGAGCTATACTGCAAATGTGTCATGTTTTTGGTTTGTTTTTTTTTACTGAGACTTTGCACCTCATCTACAAGAGGGATTTTTTTTTATTTTAATTTTCAGACCTTGAAATATTAAAAAGCAGCTCTGCAGCACTTGTATGAGGGTCTACTGAACATAAGTGAAGTATTTGCTAAAGGGAATGAAGCCCATAAGGCCTACTGCCTAAAAGTTGGAAAGTTATTTAAAACTGAATATCAGTCAAGAGATATTTCTTAAAAACTGTAATTCTGGGGAACAATATTATCAATTCATATGCTGAGAAATCATTCTGTCAAATCCTCTGTATCATAGTAAAGAGGGATGTATTCAACTTTCAGAAGAGAAGCATGAAAACTTCACACTTATCTAATATCTCAAGAATCTTTAGAGTTCTGGAAAACATTCTTTTCTTTCATATCGTTATTTAAATTTTCAGGCTGGCATAATGGTCTAGACAGCTGCCACACAATCAGAAATAAATAAAGCAAACAAAAAAAAAGATGAATAAGACAGCTTTTTTTTTTTTTGCTTTTTTTTTTTTTTTTTGGTGATGTTCTTTGAATTTGGGATAAAAATGGAATCTTGCTTTTCTTACATTATTTGTAATTAGAGAGAGCTCTAAATGAGAATTCAGGGCCTTCTTTCCCAAAAATTGTAAGAAGTTGGACTGAAATGTGAACCTTGTAGCTGTCCCATCAGTACTAATCAGTGTGTATCCAGTTAGACTGTTGTATGCTATTCACCATGTGACATAGCCTTAAAACACTTCAGTATTTTATTGAAAATGAATAGGTGGATTGTCTTCCTCTTACATTTTCCACCTCTGCTCTAGTGGGATTGAACCTCTTTCGTCTTGTTGTTGCTATTCTGGGAAGTCTGTCTGAAGGAATATGATTTGCCTACTGCTCTGTGCTGCTGCTGTTCACAATCATCCTCCTCAAAGCCGTTCCTGACGCTGTTGACTATTTCTACGTTGTATGTTTATAAGTCTGTCTTTGTTAGTGAAACACCTGTGGAATGCTGTGGTATGTAAGGAAGAGCAGACCTGGAGATAATTTCAGCCAATCACACTGAGGGTTTTGACAAGAAGGAGTGAAGCCTTGCAGGTTATCTTTTTTTTTTTTTTTCCAAGAAGAGGATAAAGACTGGAGCTAATCTATTATTTGTTTTTATTGTTGTATTTATATTCTCATTCACTTGTAGCTACTCAGAGTGAATGAATCAAGTCATTTTAGGCCTTGATTTTGCAACTCATGTTCTTGGATGACATTACAAATTCCTACATGCTGAAAAAATATTTACACAAATACAAGTTATGAATTTTTGTTTTGAATTTATGATACAATATGATACTTCTTAAAGTATCTCCTTAAAGAGGAGATTAACAAATAAAACTAATAACATGAAAAAAAATTACATGCTACTCCTACTTGCCTAAATACAGAACAATATTACAAAAAGGATGACTGTATTATCTAGAGTTTGATACAGTCTGCAAGTTATTTAATAATTTTTTATTTTTCACTTAATTTATTGATGTTTGAGGATCTATTTCCCATGCTGTTCTCCATTCCATTCATCTGTGATTACTTCTCAGTCATGTTTTCTTTACTTATTTTTTTTTTAAGAATAAATGGTTTAAATCCATATCTTAAATTATAATTAAATTGTGCCATTTTTTTTGTAATTGTCCTGTTCTCTGTCCAATCCTTTTTATTTATTAGAAATAAAAGCAATATTCATGAGAAAAATTTCAGTGAAATAGGTTAAAATCTCAGTGATATTAACTCTATGTAAATCACGATGTTTATCTTTTCTTACATTACATTTCCTAGGAAAACCTGAAGCTGTTCGTCTGAAAATATAAGTACTCTGGAGATGTCCACAAATTATGTAATCTGTATAACATATTTGCAATAAAATTTCTATGGATTAAACCACATGGTAGGTTAGTCTTTGCTAATTTTGATTTCTAATTTTACATTGAATGAAAGAATACACAATGTTGATTGATTGCTATGTAATCACATTGACTAGTATTCAATTCGTAATTTTGACAACTAGTCTGAACTAGGTGGCCACTTTAGGAAGAAATGAACCATCCTCAGGTTAAAGTCCTTGTCCCTCTTCCTCAGCCAGAGTGGCAGCCAAGGTAGCAAACTTTCTCTACACACATAACTCGCAATTGGATAATGCTGAAGTAGCAGAATTAAAACTGTTAAAATTTCTATACAACAATTTTTAAACAAAAACCAACAAATTAAAATATATAAATGCCTGAAAAAGGACTGTTGAAAAGGTAATTGTGGTGACATCTTTAACATACCTCTTCTGGGATGACCATTCCAACTTGTGGCACCATTTGCAGTTTCAAAACTTGCTTTTGTTACATATAGGAATATAAAAAAGTTCTTTTCAAACCTTTAAAAATGTTTGAGTTTTTATATGTGGAAAATACATGTAAGCATGCTTTTTTAAAGGGTATGATCAAGGCGGTCACACATCCCAATCTAAATTCAATTGTTTAGGATTCAAAAGTGTCTTTCACAGACAGAATATTCCTAAGAAACTATCAAAATAATATATTAGCAATGTAGTAGAAGAGGACTTATTTTGCTCCAAAATTCACATTTGGAGAAAAAAAAAAATCAGACAGCTCTAGCCATAAAGCATTTTAGAATGATTGACCCTTCAGATGAACATGACCTCTGATATCATTCTGGATCAGTATTCTAGCTGATACATTAAAGTAGATGATAATGAAAGATGTGTTACAGATCATCAGTTTGGAAGACAGAACAAGATGAGCAGCTCTTTAAATTTCCATCTATATTACATACTATATATTTTATATCTAGTTATTTATGTAGTTATATATGATGTATTTTATCCCAGATAGCTCAAATGTTAAGCCTCTCTTATCTGTTGAAACTATATTTGAATTTTCTAAAAAATAAAAAAACGAAGTGTAACAATACCAATTTAAACTCTAGAAGGTCTCGTTGATTGCTGCACTAAAAATGATGGTTTGCTTGGATGCTAGTTTATTATGTTAAGTGAAAAATGCAGCATAGTCCCAGCCTATAATAAATGTCTTGCTACCCTAAAAGGGTCAGTTTCCTGATGCTGAAACCCATCAGCTACAAAATTGGGTGGGAAGAATGTTAATGATAATGGAGAAAGCAAACACATTTTATTAGATGCCACCCACCCCTCGTAAAACACACAATTCTGCTTTCACAGAAGATGGCTCTTTTATTTTAAAAGCCATCTCTGTTAAGAGAGAAAGCAGTCATTAAAAACTTAAAAAAAAATAACAAATGGGAAAATATCTGGGAGTATAAGTAAGTTAAAAGTGCTCATGAAAAACAGGATCTGTTTCCTTTATGAAGGACATGGGTACAGTATAGACAGGTGAAATTTTAACAGTTTTATCACTATTAGCATAGATAAAGCTGATATTTACAATAATTCAGAACAGTCTTATACAGTCAAAATAAATTTCCACTTAGTATTTGAAAAGAAGAGCAGATACAGTAGTTACTAAGGGGTTAATTGAGGAACTTGTAACAACATTTATAACATAAAAACCAAAGATAACTAGAAGTGAAAACTACTGAAATTTCTGTCAGTGAATCTGATGAGCTCTCTAAAACCGTAAGTACTATTTATTGTCATCAATAGCAAGCTAGTAAGTTGTGTAAGGCCTAATGGAACAACTGAAAAAATCCGTACCTCTACTTGAACGAAAATACAGATCTGGATGATGTAATTAATTTTAGAATGGTGTCCTGGTTTTGGCTGGGATAGAGCTAATTTTCTTCTCAGTAGCTGCTGTGCTTTGGATTTAGTATGTGATTTGGTATGTGTTATTAGTTGTTGCTAAAGATACCAAGGTCACTGTCCAGCTTCCCAGGTCTCACTAATGTGCAGATGCAGGAAGCTGGGAGGGATATAACCAGTACAGTTGTCACAAACTGGCCCAAAAGAATATTCTGTACCATAACCGTCATGCTCAGTATATAAGTGGGGGTTGGCTGCTGAGCTGCCTCAGTTTTTTTTTTTTTTTTCTCTCACTGTTCAGAATTATTCTGGGATTTTTTTTTCAGGTTTTTGTTCCATGATGACTGCTCAGGATGGGCTGTATTTGTCATTGAGTTGTCAGGTATGTGAGAAATTATGCATAATTCATTTTGTATATTATTATTATTATTATTATTATCATCATCATCATCATCATCATTATTATTTCCTTTGCTATCCTAGTAAACTGTCTTTATGTAAACCCCTGAGTTTTCTTTCTTCCCAGTTCTCTTCCCCATCCCCTGGTGAGGGAGCAGGTGAGCGAGCGGTTGCATGATATGATTTGGGTTAAACCATGACAGGTGGTTACCAACAACCAAACAACGCTGAAAGTGAAACGAGAAGCAATAAGTGCAGAACTAAAGGAACATAAGCAAATTGACTCTCAACAGTGTAGTTTTATGGCCAATAGTTGAGTAACAAACCCAATACCTATTTAATAAGAAATTACAGGTTTGGTTGATAAGTGGATTTAGTGGAAGTTTGTGTAGTACTTCCATTGAAAATACAAGCACAATTAAAAAGAAAATAAATATTACCTAAATTAAATTAATAAAAAATAACAAATAAATTAAAAATGTTTAAAAATGGGAAAATTATTTTATAGACAGGAAGCATGACATATAGGTGTAATATTGGCCTGAATTATTCTTGTAATTTATTGATGATTTGTGAAGAAATCAAATCACTCCTTACAATATTTTCAGATCATATTTAAATATGGTGTTTGTGGGCATAAATAGTTTTGGGAACCTGTCAATTATACTGACTAATCAGATTTTACCCTTTTTCTTTTTCTATTTGTAACCTTCCACATCAGCAAAGGACAGCTTCATGGGCACAAGACAATGTAATCCTTCTTGAAGTTTATGCACAACACACAGTATCTTTGTCTGTTGCCAATGTAGGCAGTCATGCTTATGCTCCTTCTGCACCATTTTCTCATTATATTCCTGTAGAGTTTAAAATTAAAATATGTTACTATCATAAGATTTTAGAACTGTGAGTGATGCAGGCCTTGTGAATAGCAGAGAATTAACTTGGGTAAATAACATATACTGTGAGCTCTAAGTAAAGGCACTGCATAGTTCACCAAACAGCCAAAGTAACATAACAGTAACAAGTTGTGACTCAGGAAATCACAGTTTGATGTTTATTTTGTCAGAAAGAAAGGGAGTTATAAAGCTTTTGCCTCCATGCTAGTTTAATTGTGACAGCCATAGCCTGTGAGATGAGAATTGTTCTCTGCATTTACAGGCTACTATGGTAGCAGAAGAGAAGCATTGTGGTAACATGAGTATTCAACACCTAAAGAAGCAGACTGTGAATTATGGTCTGTCCATCAGTAAAATCCCATTTTTCTGACAGAGTGATTTGAGGAGGAGATAACATCATGTGCTAGAATGAAAAAAGATGACACTGTTACAGTGAACTTCAGGACCTGCAGCTTGCTGTCCCTGAATCTCTTTTTAGCTAAGAAACAAAAGACATTTTAACTTACACAGCAACTGATGCAGTTCCTATATTCAGTCTAGGTCTCTCTCTTATTGATTTTAGATGCACAATTTTTAATTATTGAAAGTCAGAATGTCTGGTATATCATACCTTCTTCTGAGAGTCAGGAATTCAAGCCCTAATGTGTCTTATCCATAGTAGTTTTGATTATTTGATAAATCAGTTCATTTTCCCCCGTCTCACTTCTAATTTGCTTATTATGCCTAAATCTCTTATCATAGTATTGTAAAAATAGGTTTCTGCATGAAGATTATGAATAAGTTCCAGATCCTCAAAAGCAATATAGGTGCTAAAATTTCAGAGGCTTATAGGAGATGAGATTTTATATTTTTATTTAATTTTAATTTGTTTCTATGAGTCTGAGTAATGCTAAATTTATCTATCAGTTACTAGTTATCAGTTTTCAGTTCCTTGGAAGGCTATAATGCCATTGAAATACAGTTCTTAATGTGTTTATGTAGAATTGTCTTCAAATTTATGCCCTATAAACAGGCACAACCATTTCAGTTTAACAATTGCCTTAATCAGTATTTCAGAATGACAACTTAGAATTATCCTATTAACTTTGTTATTGCAACATTTATAGACTTTGCAATAGATAGCCATTTGGATGCTATCACTGTATAACTTAATTTGAAGAAAAGAGTGAAAGGAGATAAATGCACAACTGTAGTTTGTGGTGCAAGAATGTACTTCTATATCTTACAAATGTCAATATTTGTAGGTCATTGCTTAATAATGCTGCTAGTTGGAGAACACCATATGATCTACTGGTGTTCTTGAACATCTTGCTATACCACTATTAATGATAAAAAGATGATACTCTTTTATGGTAATACAATATTAAATCTTCACTTTTCAACTAAATAAAACCGTTCTGTAAATTCAGAAGAGCCAGAAAGATATTTTTCCATCACATCCTCCTGACAACCTTTATACAGCTATCTCATCAGCCTTTCTTGGCTATAAAAGCACAGCGTCAACAAGGAAACAAGAATACACTGGACTTGTGATACACCTTATCAAAATGTAAGATATCAATGTAAAGAAATGACAACCTAGACAGATCCTTTAAGTAAACACATTTCAGCAGTATCTTTAAGTACTATTATTTGGTGGCTCTTGCCTGGGAAAATGAGTGGTACCATAGTTTAAGGATCTGTATACATGGTTGCATTTTGAAAATCCAGCCAACAGAGGAATGCCTTTTTAGCTAAAGTGAAAACTAGTTGAACTGCCACAGACAATTAACTTTTAAGACTTTGATCCTTTCTCTCTGCTGCCTTTCTTACTGGTCTTACCCTTTCACATAATATATTTAACAAGAATTTTTCAATAAATTTGGGATTTTTAAAAGTAGTGTTTTTGTGGCAAATATCTTTAGTCCTACTCATACACCAAACAAAGCACAGTACATAACTGCCAGGGACAATGGAGACAAAGTTATCTCCAACAGAGAATGAAAAAAGTATAATACATAGTCAGAGTGGTCTTTCCTCTCAGTTGTTCTGCTTTCAGGACTGTAATACATGAGCTGATGTTAACTTGATTGTGTTTCAGTTCAGTGCCATCATGCATATAGACGTCACGTTGCATAACTTATTTGGAACTCAAGTTGCCTATTCGCCTTTAATTTGGTCCCTTTATGTAAGTTCATGACGATTCTATGTAACCACATCATCGAATATTTATTGTGCTATTTCTGAATTCCTTTTGCCAGAGACTTGTCAGGTTCCCACCTTTCAATCCCATCCTTCATTTAGACTGTACCTCACAACCTCGTTTACTTTCTTCCCCATTTTCCTGTCTGCTTACCTTCTGCCTCCCCAGTTCTTTCCCATCTCTGTCTTCTACTAGATCTGTCAGCTGCACTTTCAACATTCAGAGCAAATGGTTTTCTCTACTATGAATGGGAAGTGAAGCATCAGTTCTTAATTCTGGTGATTGGTCCAGTATGAATTTGTGCAGGATTTACACAGTAAAACTTATGAATCTGAGACCAAAACATAACAGAAACAGTCTCACCTGAGTGAGAATTTTCAAAGGTACTAGCTTCAGGATTTTAACCTGTGCCAATAGGATTGGTTGTTTTGTTTGGTTTTTTTTTTAATTCTAAATGGAAGTGAATTCATCAAATTAAGGTGTATTTTCCTGGAGAAAGCAAATGGCAGAATGTTGAGACATAGTTACCTTCATTGATCATTAGGATGTAATAGTTAACCAGATGAAAATACAAAGCCATATGAAGAAAATAAGCACAGAAATATGTCTCTGAAAGTACTGCAGCATTCATGGAAAATTGCTGAGTTCATAAACCTTTTAGAGAATTGAGTCTATTGTTATTGAAATATGTCAACAGGCAAATTTTGTTCTCCTTTTTACACTGTAAATCTGAATGAATCACTCCAATTTTGATGTTGCTGTGCAACTGTTTTGTAAATGAAAGTAGAGCCTTCTCCTTTCTTATAAAATTAAGATGAACGTTGTCAGAGAGAAAGCAAATACTAAATTTTCTAGAACAATCATGTTATGCCAATGTATGTTATGCCAACCTGTGTTATATTTGGCTTCGAATCCCAGAAGATAGTCACTCTTATTTGAAATGAAACTTGTCCCCTTCAGATTTTTCATAGCAGATTGAAAGAAACAACTCTTCTAGTCAGGTTATTACATTTTGAATAAACTATTTGAAGGATCAAATAGTTACTCATAATGATAGTTTTCATAAAAGAGAAAGAATCAGTAAAATTCTATCTCTTAATTGAATCACTAAACAGTGAAAATCTCAGTAAGAATAGACAAACATTTCTTGAACCTTAACCCTAACATTATGAAGAAAAAGGTCTTTTACATAACACATTCAAGAACTAGGAACACAAAGCACATTAGCAGACTAAGGCATTCTCTGGCTGAACAGTGAATGTACAAAATTAACGTCAGTGTGGTCAGTTGAATTGTATCTGTATCTTGAAAAAATGTACCTGCAAAATCTGTAGTGACAATTACAGTTTTAGATAGATTATCTAACTCATTTCACTTAGAACAAATAGTGGTCTGTGTGATCAGTATGAAGAATCTCAAGTCCTTCTGAGGCAGATAAGGACAGTCATTGTTGCTAAAATTCTGACAATTAGGTATAAAAACAAGAAGAAGGATAACATATTTGTGTTTATTTGCAACAGATATGACTTAGTTCTTAACAGCGGTACATCTCAGATATAAGTGAAAAATATGGCACATATAGTAAGGGCACCAACAGTCTCTTTGGATCAGTTGTCCTGATCCAAAATTTGCTGAAAGCATCTCAGTAATGAGACTTCACTACAGCCATTCTGCTATAGATATTTGCTCAGATATGAGGAGAGGCTGACTGATTTTATATGTAAAAGCTAGAAGAATCAGTAATTAAAAAAAAAAAAAAGTGAATCATAGAATCATAGAATCATAGAATGGTTAGAGTTGGAAGGGACCTTCAAAGGTCATCTAGTCCAACCCCCCTGCAAGAAGCAGGGACCTCCCTGACTAGATCAGGTTGCTCAGAGCCCCATCCAGCCTGGCCTTGAACGTTTCCAGGGATGGGGCATCCACCACCTCTCTGGGCAACCTGTTCCAGTGCTCTACAACAATGTTTAATGTATTAACAGCCAGGCATATCCTGTGCTCTTCATATTTTGGAAACATCTGAATACTGCTTTTACAGAGATGCTGCTCTTAAATCTGAATCTTGTTTTCCATTTTAATGCACTGAAAATGTGAATGATGTCTTTTGCATTTTTAATATTTTGAGTTCATTTCTACATATCTATCTAAAATATAGTCTTGATAATACCCACGCCAAATCCCCCTATTACAGACTGTACCTCAAAAACCCTTTTAAAGAGAGTTTTAATAAATGATAATGTTTGAAGGCTTCCAGTTAGACTTGTTTGTAGCTCTTGATCTGACTTAAAACAATGTAAACTAGAAATTTAGAATGATGAAGTATGACTAAATGATTAAGATACCTAGGAGTTGATCACTACTGCTCTTAATATGCATGGTCTGGCTGTGCTGTTGATTTCAACCCCCGGCTGGACAAGTAGGGAGGTAGATATGTCCCATATAGTCTAGAAAAAGAGGGATGAGCTTCTATGGTCATCTGAAAAACTCTTATGTCAAACTAGTTAAATACAGCTAACAAAGATGAAGCACTGAATACAGGTAATGTCTTTTTTTTTTCCTTTTCCATGACTAATTGAAAAAAAAAAAATATATATATATTTTGGAAAGGTCTGATGGTATGTGTTAGGAGACCTTTGAATAGTTATTGCATCAAGATCCTAAAAAAAATGCAGGCACTACTTCATTTTGTACTCCAGTTCCCCACAGGCAGGAGTACTAAAGGAGTGATACTGCATTAATTTAAATAGAACTAAAAGGTGGCTCCTAGGTTACTGGGAGAATTCTTTCTTTGGGATATATTTTGGGTGTAGACTCACTTAAAGATATTTGTTTACCTTGTGGATATCAACAACTGAACTAGTTTGCTAGAGACCTTTTGCAGTCAGTGGAGATTCAGTTACTTGCTTATTTCAGATATCTCTTAACATAAAAAGAACTGCATCCTAGAAGTAGTTGGCTGTGAAGGAATGGTTAAGCAGGTGAATAACTGAGGATTAGTGAATATTACAGAATGAACACATGAATTACCCTGTTAAGGCCATATGTTTATGACCATAAATCCTGTTTTGGATATAATCCTGAAATACTTCAGGCAGTGGTTTTATGATGAAAAGGAAGCCACAGAACAACATCTTCATCACAGAGAGATCAAAACACAACAAAATATGACTGATGGTTACCAAATATGGTCAATAATTTGGTTTTTTTAGAGTGCTTTCTTTTCAATCAAAACCAAATTTCAAATTATAATCCAGTTACTGAGATAATTTATCACACTGACAGTAATGTTTTTTACCCACATAAGTGGAAGAAAATGATTACTGCTGCCCTTTTTATGTCTTTTTGGCTTCATCTCTCTTGCTGTGTTCAATTACCTGCTGTTGGCATATTCTTTTCTTTTTATAATTTCATGCCCTGCAAAGAAAAATTACACTTCATTTCCTGTTCATGTGGAGGGGATAAAGTCCATCTCCATACTCACTTTTATCCTGACTGTTCTATAATCTTTCAGTTAGGGCATTCTTGTGAAAAAAAAAAATGGCAGATAACTTCCTATAGTCTCAAAGAGATAAAAACTTGATTTCAAGTTTCTCATATTCTTGGTCCGTGGAATGAGCTCTAAGAATTAATTTATTAAGTAAAAGCACATCTCCTCTCTAAATCCAGTTTCTTTCCTCCCAACTTCTCTCCTTTTCTCCCCCAGTGGAAATCTGCTTAAAGCAATTTCACAAATTTGGGTCAAATCCAGTTTGAGGATGAAAAAGACAGTAGTTCTTCATAAACTTGTTTAGAAAATATTTTTTTTTTTGGCTGCTTGAAAATGATACCGCAATTTGGCTTCATATTTATACATAAGGTAAAGACTGAAACAATTAATGATTCCATTCTTAATTTTATGACATATAATTCTACCCCTAATTCTTGACAGTGTAAATTAATTAAGGCAGATCATCACATTAAAGCAGCTATACTGATTGTAATACCTAAACTGTCTTTTTCAAAGATAGCTTGGATTATCTCTGCTTGGCACTCCTCTGTTCTTTGTGAAAGAACACATTTCTCTCAAATCTACTGGACACTGCAGAAATAAAGCTGCTACATGACTCAAATCAAAATAAAATTATTATATCTCCTCTGAACACTGGCTAAATATAAGATAAAACATAGTTTTACATAGTTATTAATAGTATTTTTTTTTCTGCATTGATGAAATTGCTGAAACATATGCTATTAACATGATTTTCAGCAATTGAGCTGGTGTGAATTGTTAGTAAATCAGGCCTGTAATCTTCAAACATACTCCCTAGGCCTTGAATCTAAAACCATCTGGACAGTGTGACAGTGTTCTATTTATTACATACAACTGCTTGGATACTGCCAATGCATAAACAGTAATTAAGCACACAAGCCAACCATGCATGCCAGATTTGCTAGAGCTATCCTTTGAGTATCTTAGAGTTTCCATGCCAGTGAGCTTATTGAGGCATTGGCTGGTGATTAAACATTAATGATTTATGGTGTAAGCAGGGTTCATTTACTGCTTACTGAAATATGCTTTACAGTATCTTTGTGATTTTTTAAGAAATAATACTTTCAAAGATATTTTTCCTGACTTATTTTCTATGCTGTTTTCAGTAAGAATGTGATGTAGAATCTCATAGGATAGTTGCTTGTATGTTTGATTCTCTTGCTGTTGTACACTTTGCAAGCAAGAAAATGAGCTCAACAAATGAGTAGGAATTGGTAGCTGTAACAAAATATTCTTTTCCCTAGTTTGAGGGAGCTTTCTAAACATAAATTCCAAAGGCCAGTACTGCAGACTCTTAGTACTGAACTGTGCATCTATATAGGTGGATTTTTCCACTGGTGTTTTGCTCATCCCAGCTCAGGTCACCTTCCTAAGGTCTACGTTTGGGGTCTAATACACTTTTCACAGGGACAAAAAGAAATTGTATATATTGGTAGTCTGTATAGGGGTCATGAGCAAAGCCTGACACAAACCAGAAACCAAAAGTTCCATTGATCAAGAGAAAATATCCTGTACTGCAAGTGGGAGATAATAAAACACCATCATTAAGGAGCTGTCATTACTCAATGCCAAGGACCATTGTCTAATGTGTCATGTTTATGTGCACAGAAAAATTTCACTGTAAAGGCAGAAATATTTTTGGTAACCACAACCATAAGTTTGGAACTGTGCTTGCGATGTTTGCCTTGAAATTCTATGGGACTGAAGACTCATTATTGTACAGTTTCAGCATTTATACCGGTAGATAACTGCTCATGTGTGTCAGTGTCAGATGTTTCCCCCTTCAAAACACCAATCCTGATTTAGTAGTATTTCAAATTCCCCTAGGGAGCTAGGAAAGCTAATTTCAAATTTGCACACCTAATAATGGAAAGAGAGGTATGATTCACAGGCTTGACAACACATGAGAGTTCTTATCAAGGATTCCTGGGTTTTAAATCTTAACTCTGTCATCAAGTAGACCTTGGACCTCAAATAAATCCTGAACTCTCCAACTGAGCAAGTATTTTGTAGAGAATCCTTTAATGCATGTTTTGGTAACTTCTGTGGTTGTATTGAGTAAGGTATAGTTTAGTGCCTGTTCCTGATGTATTAGTCTCAGATTTCAGAATCACTGGTATGGAGAGGTTACTACTATAAAAAAATACAAAATACCAGGTTTTGTAGAGTTTTTACCCTATTTACAGTCTGAGTCTAGGGATAGAAGCTGACCTTCTATTTGGATTACCTCCAAGTTTCATTATCCATACAGAAAGATTACAAGAAAAACTAAGCCCCCAAAGTAAGGCGAGATGGCAGCTTTCTGCAGCGTGGACAGGCTAACACAAGTTAAGAAACTAAGCCATCCACAGACTGAACCTGTCAAATAAACAGTAGGCTCTGTTGGCTTTCTCAGACATAAAGTCCCAGATGCAAACTGTAGACAGATTCCTGAAACAGCTTAGCAACATTTAGCTGAGAAATTGGAAGCAATACAGGAATGTTAGTGTCATGCCCCAGATAATTATCTGTGCTGAGAGACAAGGGTAAATTAACCTGGAATCAGAATCAAATTAATGCAGTTAATACTGCTTCTAGGATGCAAGCAAATATTTTCTTTCAGTGCTGCACTTTGCCTCATAAATGCACAAGCTCTTTCAGGACTATCTAAGGTAAATTTTATATGGGACACATTTTCTGCTGTGTAAATGCTGTGAAACTGCACCTCTGCTGCTCTGCTCCTCTGCTAACAATACAGGGCTTTCCTACTGCCCCAGAGTGTGATGGTTTAGCCCGAATCTCCACACAGTTTCTCGCTCACCCTCCCCCTCCCAGGCGGGATGGGGGAGAGAATTGGGAAGGAAGGAGAACTCGTGGGTTGAGATGAAGACAATTTACTAAAATAACAAAGGAAAACTACAATAATAACAGAATATAAGGATATTAAA
>WHYT01017414.1:314833-339570 GCA_009806455.1 Tetrax tetrax | reverse complement strand
ATGGATGCCAGGAAGGCAGATACCCGCCCCGGCCAGCCCCCACTTATATACTGAGCATGACGTTGATGGCATGGAATACTCTCTTTGGCCAGTTTGGGTCAATTATTCTGTCTGTCTTTCTCCCAGCTTCCTGCATCTGCAAATTAGCAAGACTTGGAAAGCAGGATGGTGTCCTTGGTCTCATTCACAACAACTCATATCATCAGGGTGTTTATCAACATTCTTCAGACAAGAAATCCAAAACATACCAGCTACTGAGAGGAAAAAATTAACTCCATCCCTGCCAAAACCAAGACACAGAGCAGGAGGTAAAGAGTGATCTTCTCACATGTTCAGTAGTTCTGTCAATGACACTATTTTACCTATGAGATTAGGAATAAATTTTTTAAAATGAGGGTGGTGGAACACTGGCACAGGTTGCCCAGAGAGGTGATTGATGCCCCATCCCTGGAAAAATTCAAGGCCAGGTTGGACGGGGCTCTGAGCAACCTGATTTGGTTGGAGATGTCGCTGCTTCTTGCAGGGAGGTTGGACTAAATGACCTTTAAAGGTCCCTTCCAACCCTAATGATTCTATGATTCTGTATTGAAAAATGTCTTCATTTTACAGGAACCACTACCAAAGACGGAACCTGAAACAATTGCCTGAGAGTTTGCTTGTAGACTGATTAGTATAATTGGTTATTTGAAGAATAAAAGAAAAATGTCTGTAACCACTCAGGAACAGAAGTCCTGATGCCTGGTTTTCTGCTGGCTTAATTCCAGAACTTGGAGAAACTTATCTTGAAAGGTAGGATATAAACTGCTCGCTGCAGTTCTGAACCCCAAGCTGACACCACACCAGAAGGCTATAGACGAAGAACCAATCTGTGAAGCGAATACTCAACCACAAACACATTGACTGGGAATTGTCAGCTTATTTTCCCCTTCAGGCTTGCACATAGCCCCTGGCTAGCTATCCATTAGCTGTTAGCCACAGGCTACAAACTTGGGTCATTATCTGCCTGGGATTTACTTTGCCTACTGTTTTAGCTAAGTTGAAATATTGTCCTTCTATATTTATGCTATTTAAAGATACTTCTAAACACTGACAATTTTTCTTTTGGGTTTTCTGCAGTTAATATTATCTTTAAAGAAAAAGTATCTGCTCAGAGCAGAGAGGTGCAGGATCACTAAGCAAATGGAATTCAATTATGCTGATTTCTATTTAATGTGGTTCTCTCCTTTCTGCCCACCTCATCCTCTGCTGGCAGGCTGTTCAGTAAATATTTTCTCTGCAGGTCCATGAGTCATCCTCGTAATAAGTCACAGCCAGATACTCAGGGATAATTGGGAAGTGGGTCAATGCACTAGTCTCTTCTCTCTGGGGATCAGGGTTAAAAAATTCACCCAAAGCACAAGTCTAGTGGTCTGATACTGTTACCACGTGTTTACACCCCTTTGACCATCCTCATCATAAAGAATTTGTTCATTTTATCTAATTGGACTATCCCTTGCTGCAACTTGTGTCCTTGTTGGCTCCTCTATCACTTGGAAATGAAAGTTATCATCCATGCATTTCAGGAACCTCCTGGATTCCTTGTGTCCTGATGTGTTGTCCTTCCAACAGATATCAGGGTGGTAGAAGTCCCCCATGATGACTAGGGCTCGGGAACATGAGGCTGCTCCTATCTGTCTATAGAGAGCCTCATCCTCTCAGTCCTCCTGGTCAGGTGGCCTGTAGCAAATCCCTACTGTAATGTCACCTGCCCTTCCTTTAATCCTGACCTATAAACTCTCTGTCAGTTCCTCATCCGTTCCCAGGTGGAGCTCCATGCATCCAGCTGGCCACTGACATAGAGGGAGACACCCTCTCCTCATCTGCCCTGCCTGTCCTTTTTAAAGAGGCTTCCATTCCAACTCCCCAGTCATAGAAGCCATTTCACCATGTCTCTGTAATCCCAACAAGCTCATAGCCCTGCAGGCATGCACACATCTCTAACTCTTCTTGTTTATTCCCTATGCTATATGTGTTAACATAAAGGCACTTAAGTTGGGCCTCCAATGAAGCCAACTTGCTAACTGGAGCAGCTGGAATTCCTTTGAGCTACAGTTTAGGTGCTCTTCTACTTACCTGTGAACCTTCCCAAGGTTCTGTGAACCTGTTGCTGGCACTGGTACCATCCAGACATTAGTAAGATGGATTGTGGTTCCCCTCCCAAGGTTTTTCTCTTAAGTAATCCTAAACCTGCACTGAGTTGCACGGTTGAGATGAAATGAACGAATATGACTTTGTGTTTTGAACTGCACTGTTTCCAAAGACCTTCTGCACTTTCAGTTCAAATAAAGAAATTACATATAAATAAATGAAAATAATATTATTTTTATGGTGATGTAAGTAAGAAATGCTTGTTCTGTACAAGAACTCTATTATAAAGTTTTAGTGAATGTTGTATGGTGGTTCAGCTTTGAAATGGTAGAAGGAGAACTGTCAGGCCACAGTTTTTCAATCTAGAGACTTTATGTGAGCCTTTTGGAAATATTTACCAAGAGTCAATAACCTGTAAGTACAAGAAGACTAAAAACTCTGAAGAGTTTTATTTCATAATAGCAGGACAGCATTGAAGAAGAGCATCACAGGTATGTGAGAAAACCAGACAAGTACTTGTTGAATAGTGTAGGGGACAGGTGAGGTGGAAAATGGCTTTAAAAGTCTGTGATACTCATGTTAAAACATGGGTCTAAGGAACTAGGCCAAAGTGAGATGAGGAACCAGGAACAACCAAGAGAAAGTCTATTACTACTGACACTCTCTCAAGGGCTAAATGAGTGACTAAACATGAGCTATCTTTGCTGACATCTTCTTCATATCTCCCCAAAACTTTTTCATTTTTAATCAAGCTCTGTATATCTGATCTTAAAATACAGTCATCTGAATGTTGATAGTGCCTTTAAAACCAAAATATTTTTATTTCCTTTAATCATTTACTAATATGCAAAAAGACAGATTTGAAATGCGTTTCATAATATCCAGCATACACAGAAAAACTGCGGTGAGGGCTACTGTGCTCAGGCATTTATTATTTAAAGAGGATTTTAAAATGTGTGTTTCTCATGGCATATATATTGATTTCATGGAGTATAGAACCTGGACTTGGTTGATCTAGGATATATTAGGTTCAAAGCAAGCAGAATGATCATATTAATTAATAATTTTTAGCTGTTAGCTATATTCCTGCAAATATTGTTATTGTAAGTGTGATGGTAGCAATCTAAAACCTATTTTGGTAAAGAACCATAGACCAGCAAAGGCTGTGATCTTGAACCTGGGAAGTACTGAGAACCCAACAGGCTTCAGAAAGAGATGTAGAAGATCACTCAGAAAAACAAAGCAAGCGGAAGGTGGTTGTGATGCAATGCAGCGTATGAGCAGTCATTTCACTGTTTTGTTCTGTAGAAGAGATTGATTGTGAATGGTTGAAGGTGTACTCTCTTATTTGTTCCTTTTCTTTAACTAGTTTTCCCATTTCTTTCAATTTTTTTAGGTTCTTTTTCTATTTATTTCTCTTCAACTTTTATTGTTTCTTTCTTTCTTGTTTCACTATTTGTCAATATTTTAAATAATTTTCTTTATAAAAAAACCTCATTAAATAGAAACCAAGAACTCCTCCATTTCTTTTAATGCAATCTTTTAGCTAAGTGGTAGCATGACAAATTAGATTCTACTTGAATTTGTAGAAGGCATACTCAGTAAGGACCATATTCTTCCATTCTTACTCAAGGTTAGTGTAACCTTTCCTTACATATAATTCCATTAATGTCTGTGGAAATGTTAATGAAATTTTGTTCAGTTGCATAAAGATAAAGAAGTCTATCTTTTGCTGATTTTACATTAAAAACACTAAAAAAAATCATTAGACCTAATAAAAATCGGCATAAAGGAAAGCATGCACACATGTACAAGGAAAAAAAATGTAGAAATCACTGTTAAAAATAGACAGCTCCAAAATCTACAAATTCTCTAAGTAAAGATCATCAATTATCTTTACTTGGCAAATGAAAGGCAATAACAGTAAAATGCGTATGAGCACCAACTGTGATGTGAAATTTAAGGCTCTAAAACTTCATTAAAATCAGACTGGTAATGATGTACCATATGCACTGGGCTGTGTTTGCCTGAGGATCTCCAACCTGTGGCTCATTTCTTCTGTCACACCACCTCTTTATAAGAATGACTCAGAGTGCTTTGTTGAAGTGCTCAGGGGCTGACAAGCAGGGTAGGTGTTTCAGAAATAATCATTTGCTTCATTATACCCTGGTGGATTATAGACATTTTCTGTTTATAGGAGAATCTTAGGCTTTCATTTCTAAAGTTAACTGAAGACAGGAAACAAGGCTGTTAACAAGTATTGTGACAATTTATGCTTTCTGAATAAGCAACTGATTTTTTTTTTTAATAGCAAATAAAAGGAATTTTTTTTTCAATAGCCTTTTACAGAAAAAACTGATAATGAATTTGGATAGCACATTTCAGAGGGATTACAGATATGTATTAACCAGGTAAGATACATAGGTAGACATCATAGGTGAAGGGCTGCATATTTCATTGCCAACTCTTGAGCAATTTAGTCCCCGTGTGCTTATTTCATTATTCTGGTACTTTAGTCACTTATTTGTAGCTCACCTTTATAAATTATTCAGGGGTTTTTCCTTTTTCAATACTTTCATTTATAGCTCCCATTAATGCCACAGCAAGCTGTGGCTATATGTGTAAAGTAAAATAAGCGATTTTATATGAACCTTCAGCTTAGTATGATTAAAGATAAAAGAAAGCCCATGCCAAAGCAACATTAAGCTAAATTCTTTATATGTTAAGCAAGATGAATAGTTGGTGGAACTTGAGAGTTATTAATTAAGCTGAAATTCATTTAATAACTGGTCATAGCCTAGACATTAGAAATTAAACTTCTGAACATATGTGGAAGCACCTCTAAACACTGGCATTTAGTAGAGATGACAAAGTTCTCACAAGAGACAGTCTGGTGAGAATGTTTAAACTGTCTTCAGCATGTCTGGCTGTCACAAAGATTCAGAAATGCAGACAAAAGTAGTAGTGGTTCCTGGGTTGTCTGGTTGGTTGATTTGCTTTCAACATAAGAAATCTGCTGACCAGGCTATTTACCCAGAGTGGGAAAACCTGTGTTTAATTCTATTTTCTGAACAAGAAAATGCCTTAGCCACTTCAAGAACAGCCTGGGAAGAGTGCATGCCTTGTAGCACAGTAAGAGGAAAAAAACGGTGACCTTAACAGTTAACAGACTCAGTTAGGGAAGTATAAAGCCTTATTGGACATAGGACCATCTGTAAGATCACCTTTCCTTTTTCATGTAATAAAATGATGAGTGAATACATTTTATTCTTGTAGAAATTTTTTCACGTGTTTAAAGTATTTTGAATATTATGAAAAGAATTTAAACATCCTTTTCACAAGTTGTTTTTTTTTTTTTTTTTTCAGGTTGTCTGTGGTACCATTCCAACAAATAAAAGCTCACCTTTTATTGAAAAATTGTATTTCAGATTAAACTTTGAAACTTTTCTGATCACTTGGCATAAAAGAGACACATCATCAGTGAATAATAACTCAATGTACAATATAGTGTTTCTGATGTCTGATGTTGTACTTTTAAATGAATAACCACTGGGGGAAAAAAAAAATCTTATGCTATAGAGTACAGTAAAGAATTATTGGACTACTTATTTTTCAGTTATAGATTTTCAGCTTTCTAGAAAGATCTTTGCTAGAAGGGGCTTATTAAAAGTTACTATCTTTTTCATTCTGAAATATTTTAATTAAGCCTTTGAGTAGCTTGATACTTTGTTATACCTTTCTGCATCAGTTCATAGTTTAGAGAAAAGAATGAAGGAACACATAACATTCATATTTTATTAAGAAGTGCATACGAGCAATGGTGGAATGCCTTTTGCAGCATTCATATTTCATCAAGAAATGCATTCAAGCAGTGGTGGAGTGCCTTTTCCATTTGACTCTTTGGCTAGTTCAAAGTGAACAAGCTGGTGCAAAAAGAAATAAAATAATCAGTAATTAGTATTTATATTTCAACTACATTCACAAAATTTTTAGAAAATGATGAAATTAAAAAAATTCTATTAATGAAAATCAAATTTTCATCGTAGTCCATGCCTGTTTTGTGATTGCTACCATGGAGTCTAGCATTACCCAGCTGGCTAGAAACCCAGCCAACTAGAAATGTGAAGCTCTGACTGAAGGACCTCTGTTCTGAGTACAGCTAGGTTGGATACTGAGAGACTATATTTCTGTATCTGCCATGTAAACACAGAATTACCCCAAATTAGTTAAAAAAGGAAGATAAGCTGTTCCTAAAAGCTCAAGTTATATGGTGAAGGAAAATAAACATCATATGATTCTTGATAGTTAACAATATAGTAAAAATATAGAAATTGTGACTGAAGTACTGTATTTCTTTACATGGAATATCCAAAACACTAGTTTAAATAGTCTTTAAATGAATAACTATAATAATCTAGTTTTAGATTCTTTGATTGGAAAAATGTTAAGTATGGTGAAATTCTAGTTCCACTGCCAGTTACCAATTGAGCTCTAGGCACAAGAAGAAACCGCTGCAGTTGTAAATGTACTCTGGATTAATATTTGCATAGCATAAGGTCAAGTGTTCATGTAGTTGACTTCAGCAAGGTCATCATCCTCAGTGCTGCCACTTGAGCTCCCCAAATTAAGCACATGTGAATTGATGACTGGTTATTTCCAAGATATAATAATGTGTTTCCCAATTTTTTTGAGGCTCCATTTTTATCTGACATTGTGTCTTTTTAAACTTGTGTACTCTTTCTAGGAAATGCAGAGTTTCATATTAAGTCATATGAAGTCAAGAATAATGCTTCTCTTTTTAATCAAGATGATTTGGTAGACTTACCAGACTACAGCTTCGCCTTTGCTCTGTTCTGTATAACTAAATTAAAAAAAAAAAACCATAGCAAAAATCTTGTATATGACATTATTTCCAACAACAACAGAAAAAGGTTGAAATAGTTAAAATAAGAATGAAGATACATTTTTTACATAAATACATTCCTTTATTTGGTCTTCCTTTTCTTAATGACTTTAATAGGATTGCTCAAATATAAAGAAACACAATCCTTCTAAAAATGTTATTTTCTTAATGACTTAATAACATTGTTCAGCTGCTAACAGACAGCATCATGACACAGCTTCTATATGTATTAAAAGCCCTAGTAATGTACATTTTTACTGCATACATATAATGGCTTAAATGACAACATCTTAAATAGAAAATTACTGGAGCCAAATTTTAACAACATCTCATGGCAGGGTTCCTATTGCTTATAGTGCATCTATCATTTAACAAGTGCATAGGAAATATTAATTAATTCTTCAATTAATTGATTGATTATCTTTCAAACATAGGATCCATTTCTGAGTGGCTGCACACTATAAAAGTATTGATCTCATGATTAAAGCAATTCTACTTGAAGCAAATAATCTTGAAATGGAATCGCTGTGTTGGTTTTTTTTTATTCTTGTTCTGGTTTTGTTTGGTGAAGGGGGGGCCTAAGGTGGTAGCTTCTGTAGGAAACTGCTAGAAGTCGCTCCCCTTTGTTCAGTGGACTCGGCCGGGCCTAGGGCAGACCCGCTGCTGGCCAAGGCCAAGCCAATTGGTAGCAGAATGTCCCGTGATAACGCCTCTGAGATAACGTATTTAAGAAGGGGAAAAACAGAAAAAAAAAAAGGGAGAGAAGATGTGAAGCAGCTGAGCAGGGGCAGAGAGGGGGAGGCACGAGCCTTGTGGGCCTTGCAGGCCTCACCTTCTGGCCTCCCGCCGGGCAGCCGACTGGGCCCAACTCGGGCCTGGCCTGGCTGCAAGAAGTGGAGAGGAGATGAGAAGTGAATAAGATGTAAAAAGGATCCTGAGAGGTGTCTGCCAGCCTGTTGTGAGGAATGGCTGCAGACACCTAGGTCAGTGAAGAAGGAGGGGGAGGAGTAATGAGGCTCCTGGCCAAGATTCTCCTGCAGCCTGTGGTGATGACCATGGTGGAGCAGGCTGTCCCCCTGCAGCCCATGGAGGTCCACGGAGGGGCAGAGATTCGCCTGCAGCCCGTGGAGGAGCCCACGCTGGAGCAGGTGGAGGCCTGAAGGAGGCTGTGGCCCGTGGAGGGCCCGCTGGGGCAGCTGTTCTAGAGGGACTGCACTCCGTGGAAGAGATGACCCATGCTGGAGCAGTTTCACGAAGGACTGTGGCCCGTGGGAGGGACCCCACAAAGGAGCAGGGGAGGAATGCGAGGAGTTCCTCCCCTGACGATGAAGGAGCGGCATGAAACAACGCGTGATGAACTGACCGCGACCCCCATTCCCTTTTCCCCCCTGTGCCGCTCAGAAGGGGAAGGTAGTAGAGATAATGTTAAGCTCAGGAAGAGGGAGGGGTGGGGGGAGGTTATCTTGTTCCCTGTCTCATTCTCCTGCTAGTTTTAGTAATAAATGAATAGTTTTCCCCAAGTCGAGTCTGTTTTGCCTGTGACGGTAACTTTAAGGATTCCTCCCCGTCTTTATCTCAAACCTCAAGCTGTTTTTCTTATATTTCTCCCCCTATTCTTTCAGAGGGTGGGGGGAGCAGGAGAGACACTGTGTAGGTTTAATGACTGAATAGGTAATTAAGGAACATCACTTTGGGGCTGCAAAAACATTCTATGAAACATTCAGTATTATTAACAAAAAATGTATCTCTTGCTGAATATATTATTACGTGCCCTGGCAGTATTTTAAATAGTAAATTGTGAAAATTTCAGTATATAAGTCAATATGAAATGGAGATTGGGGAACTGATCCATCTGGGTTACTATGTGGGAATTTTTTTCTTGGGAGAAACCCTACCTAGCAAAGAAGAGTGAGTTTTTTAACTCATCTCATGTATCATTTTGACAAATACTACAGATTGTCTCAAGTTGCAAAACTCACTTCCAGATCTGGAGCTGCATATCACCAGTTTTGGAAAACTCATATTGTAAATATTTTTCCTCCTTATTATAGACAGAAGAGCAAGCTCTATATAAAATATAGTTTGTCTTAAATGACCAAAGTATGGAGCTGTTTAGTTTAATCTTTTTTGTTCACCCTTATCTCAAATATAAAATCAACAACCACTATCCCTGTGAACTAATATAACTTCAGAATGTAGTACAAATCACTGATGCTTATCCATTGCCTCATTGGCATATTGTTATGCCTTGGAGGCAGCACAAATCAGAGCATCTTTTCTCTAGGATGCAAAAGATAAGACTTATGCTGTGTGTCACCAATCCACAAAAAAAGATAGTTTGTTGAACTGAGGGAAAATATATTTATTTAGTAAATAAAACTTCATAGACAGATCTTCAATGCTATCTACTTTAAAATGAGGCTCCAAAGAAGCTGGAGCCTCATAGAGGAAGCAATAGATTTGATTTCACCTCTTCTAGATAACAGGCCACCCAGTTTCACCCAGTTGTGCCTGAGCAGTCTAATAACTTTTGCTGGATAAAAACACCTCCCTCAGTCTGGTTCCCAATCCAAACGGAATACATCATGGTACAGAGGATCCTCCCAGTACTGTTTTTTTTCAAGTGTTCATTATTCTCACCATTCTCTCTCAATATTAAATTGGAAAACAGCAGTATAAAATTCTGGCTTGTTTGTAGCTGGAATTTTTTTTTATCTTCATTCCTAGACACTAGTTTGTTTTTTAAATTGTATTCTCTTTTCTAGACCAAAAAGCTGATTAGAACCCTGGTCAATTTACATGTCATTGCTTCAGATAAAATAAGTAGCCTGAGTTCTTTTAAGCTTGTTATGGTATGGTAAGGTATCATCTTCAGCCCCTGAAATGTTCTGTGTACTTCTTTTACAGACTCTGGGATTTCAACATCTGTTATTAAATGTAAATACCAAGACTGGATGTTATTCTCTTATTAATATTACCAGAGACAAAAACAGACAAAAATTCTCCATCTCTGTTGTGCCTCATTCTATCCCCCCTTGTTACAGTATCACACTGGAAGTTGGAAATTAATCGCTTATTTGCTAAAACTTTCAAACAAACAAAAATATGAAATGAAACTCTGTCTTGGAACCACCTCATCAGTTGATCTGCATCCTCAACCTCTTCTCTAATGAAGTAGAAAATAACTTTATATATTGGTCTATGTAACTTATAAAAGCTTTCCCAGTATGTCAGCCGCTATGACATGTATTTGTAGTTGTTGCATGTATCAAAGGTTGAGTGAGTCATGGGTAGCTTTGGAGTAGCACAAACATGGCAAGAAATGTGACAGCTGTCTTCACGCAGGCAAAGGTCACCTGAGCTTTTCTAGATCTTTGAATGACATCAGCACTGTAGACAGTTAAAAAAAAAAGTAAACAGCAAAACCTGATATTTTTCCAGACATTCATTATTCTTTCCACCTCCTTGCAACAGCTGTGATCGGTTTAACATAGTAAAAGGAAAGAGGCTTAGATAGGCAATTTCTTAGGAAAGCCATGAATATTATTATTGGGGAATAAACCCCCAAACCACGAATGTTTACA
Source organism: Tetrax tetrax (assembly GCA_009806455.1). Classification (NCBI taxonomy): domain Eukaryota; kingdom Metazoa; phylum Chordata; class Aves; order Otidiformes; family Otididae; genus Tetrax; species Tetrax tetrax. The sequence continues at coordinate 328,956 of WHYT01017414.1, read as the reverse complement.
ACTTCCATGGTTTTGTGCTTATTTTGGCATTAGTATAGCACAAAAGTCCCTATTTCTCCTTCTCGCTGATGCAAACTTTTTCTCTGAGGATCCACTGCACACTTGATTGAATAATATAAGCAAGTGTATCCAATGCTTTTGAAAAGATTGATGCACACTGTTATTAATAATGCTTCATCGTATTGTAAGCAATCTGTAATCAGCATACAGAAGATCTCAGATTTTTATAGTGTTACTTTCCCACTTTTTGTTTCCCCATACATTTCTCCTAAAATTCACCAAAATAATGGATAGCACTTAAGCAAGTAGAAGATTCACAGAAAAAAAAAAGCAAAAAAAAAAGCTGCTTTGATTTTACAGTTTAGGGTTTTTTTTTCAAAAACATACAAATGAAAATAACTTTTTGTAGACTAGCTTTTCTTTCATTTTCCAGTACAATTTGAATGATACTTTCATACACTGTTAAAAGCTCTATTATTTATTAGTGTCTAGGGTGTCTTTAAATGGGACTAAAATGTACTTCATAGCAATGGTAAGTTTGATTTGGGTGGTCATTTCTATCTGGATAGATATTAGAGATAATATAGAGAATGAGAGTAACCTGGAGAATTAAAATTGTTCATTAATCATTCACTATATACCATTCCATCCTTTGGATGAATTTATACATTGGCTTTCATTGTACAAAATTGTCTGAACATTGTACAGTAAACTAACTAAACAGCCCACATAGACACCCACAAGTGAGATTAATAATATCTCCCCTAACCTTCCTGTCTTCCCTATCTGAGAGAATCTAAAAAAAAAAACCTATATACTCTTCACTGCTGCTTTGAGAGCCTCACAGAAGGAATTTAGTCTGAGAGAGGGTGGACAAGCACGTGAAGACTAACTTGCTACCTTCTCAGTTGCCAGGGTTTTCTAAAGACCACAGTATTCTTCTACAGACATAGATGTTTTGTCATGGAGTCTTACCACCTCCCCTTGCCAACTCCAGACTCCTGATTCCTGTGCAATCCTTGCGCTAACATAATGTAGGTATGGGGAAACCAGCAGTGTGGTTCCTGCATCTGGAAGGTTCTCTTATAGTGCAGCTGTAACAGTCGAAGGACAGGTAAAAGGCCTAGTGAACTAATAACCAAACCCATCAGTTTCATATTGTATTTGTAAAAGTGGTCAAAAAAGAAGTGGCACTGCTTAACACACACTGATATGGGTGTTCACGTGGACATCACTAAGTATGTCGTGATGATGGAGACATCGGAACTCTGGCTGACTACTGAACTGACTGGACTGTATAACAAGACTAGAAGCCAAACCTAGAAGCCAAACTAAAAGTAAGAATATAATTTCTGTATGACTCTTGGTTTCATTCATTTCGTTTTCTATGTATTATTTACCTTTTAGGCATCTCTAAGTAGTCATAATATTCATATTTTGATCTAATTTCTATGTGCTCACCTAGTCCGATTGAATTAATTGCCCTTTTTAAAGGAAACTTTACAGATTGTGCCTTAAATTAAACTCTGATTCAACTCCATAGCACTGCAGAAAACTAATTTAATTATTTCTTTCATTAAAGAAGATAGGTACCAGTTTTGGAGGGGCAGAAGTAGTTTGGAGACCTCATAGATGTTGGAGATACTAGGTCAATTGTCACCATGGCACCTCAGAGGCAATTAAGAGACAATGAGGGGAGAAGCTGTAAATTAGAGATAAGAATGAGCCCAACTGCACAGTACAAACCTCTTTGTTGTCAAAAGTTAGCATACCCTAAGCTACATAGCTCATGCTGATCCCAGTACATTTGTTTTATTGGAAAGAAATGTGCTGTATATTTAATGGGAAAGTGATCCTGCTCCTGACTTACTCAGGTACATACTTATGAGTATATGAGAAGTCTGTGATCCTAGACCACATAGACAAGATGATGATTTAAAAGCATCTATTCTTTCACATTAGAAAAAGGATTTCTTAATTCAGTTAGAAAAAAAAAATGCACATTCTAGGTTTATGGAAAAGGAGCTAGCTGCCTAGGGTGGCATGCCGAGGGTAAAAAATAATCGTTTTTTTAATCTGTTCTTTGTCATGGAGATAAAAATGCACTGTATGTAGTGCAATGGCTAATGTTGATGCAGAAGGAGATAGGTAGGTCCTCTGGGAAGTGGTAGTTGACTTCCTTTGCTCTTCCATGTATGTTCAACAGCAAGCCCATCCTTGGTGGATCTCCACAATCCTTTCTTTAGTCTTTCTATTCTTATTTTAACCCTTTTGCCTTTCCATGGCAGCAGCAGTCAGCCTTTTGATCCTTATCCAAGGGAAGGCAAAATTAGTCCATTTGACTAAGAAGTCTCAGCCCAGCCCTGATGAAAGTTGCATGTTCTACTACAATTCAACATCAGAACACCATGCCTATTATTTCCTCATATACTACAATTGTATTTTCTCATATGAGCCTAAGGAAATATTTTCTTGAAATCCCATGAAAAATGAGCAAACAAAATTGGCACAGAAACTGATCATACTGTGAGTGGCCGAGAGTAATTTGCTTTTATATCATTGTTTTATAACATAATTTTGCTTTATAACAGATAATAGCTTGCTGTGTTTTACTGAAGCAAGTATTCAGATTAAAAGGAGGACAAAATAATATCTATGCTTACACCAGGCTGGATAAAATTTGAGGGTTATCAAACTTGGTTCTAGGAGATATACAGTGATAATCAGCTAACATCAACAACAGATGCTGAAACAAAGCATCCCACATTGTGCATCCATTGTGAAACAGTGAACAGAAATGTACACTCAAAGCACATGAGCTCATATACACACCAAATACACTTTATGGTGAAGCATTTTCCCCAGGCTTCTCTAAGGGAGAGAGAATCAGCTTATAAAAAGCACACTGATAGATACTGTGCTTTCATATGTCAGGAGTTAAATTCCCTTTATAATGCAGTGATATCTCACTCTCTTCTTTTTATTCAGAAATGCTGGCTAAAAGTTGCTGCAGGCATGAGACTTAATAGGCTGTCCATAAGGACTGACAAGTTCCAGCTGGAACATAGAAAAAGGTAACGAAGCACAAACATAATAAGCCTTAAGTAAAGAAACGACTTCCTTTCAAAGAGATTAGAGTGGGTGAGGTGGTTAGTGCTTTGGAAATGAAATGACACAGTTAATATAAAATACAATCCTATGATGTTTTTATTTTATTTTTCATTAAAAGACAGAAAAGGCAATAAACATATTCACATGACTCTGTTATTTGGTCACTAGCAACTAAATGTAAATTTTGAACTTTAAAGGAAAAGGAACATACATTTCTGTCAAGGGTAACTTCCACTATAACAAGTTCTTTCAGACTCAAATCTGTATCTCTTCCTTAGTAAATGTAAACTCACCTTTACTTCTGTGATATTTTTTCATGAAAAGCCATTTCTTATATTTACAGTCCTTTGCAAACAAAAGAGCTTTCAGCTCTTATAAATCTGATGGCTGTTTTTATCCTCTTCATCCAGATTTTTCTGAAGGAAGTTAATAGAGGTCATCTAGTTAAATTATTACCCTGCAGAATTGGAGGACCTTTTGATCAGTAAATAAAACTGCATGGAGAGAGATATTATGGGGAATTCTAGCCAGATTATGGAACTGTGTTATCAGGAGACAATATCCTGCATGGCTCAAGCTTGAACCTTAGCTTTGCTACAAACTTTGGCTAAAAACAATGCGTAGATTTCTACAAGACAGAAAAAAAATAACACAACATGTAATTTGTGTGTGCGTGTGTCACTGTAATAACTAGAATCCCAAACCCCATTTTACTAAACCGTGTAAAAAGTAATGCCTAAGGAACCTATTTGTGTGATTCTGACTAATCTCAAAAGAAGATGTGGGCATTAATGGGAAATGTTTTTAGAAAAAGATTTTAAAAGATTAAAAGAATAGTTATATGCTGTGTGAACGATGACATAGTTTTTTTCTTCCACACAGGTAATTCATTTTCAAACTTTAATAATTCTCCATAAAACACATTTATTTGCTAATTATATAATTGCTGTATTTTTCTAATTCTTTTTCTTCAAATGACACTTTTGTCATTATGAGACCAAGCATAAGCTACTTAACTTTAAATACCATTTATGTCTAGTTGGTATGTCTCTATCAATATCAAAAAGTCATCCTCTTCATAAAGTTGTCTGATGGTGATGGCCATGTTTATTTATTAATAAAGTTTCAAGGCCTGAGCCTTCATGCTTTCTCCATCAGCACCTAAATGGTCCCCTCTCTGATCTTTTTGGCTAGTACTATGTTCCTTCATGCTATATTGTCTCTTTAGTCTTTGGTAGCTGTACTTGCATTTGAGATCGAGTTCACAGAGGCTTGTTTTCCTAATAATCCTCTACCCGAATGATCTTAGATTATCAGCTCCTTGGTGGAGAGACTCTGTATGTTCTCCATTTGTACAATGTTAATGATCATAAAGTAAAAAAGAAGAAAGCTAACGGATGCCACAAATATGCTCAGTGGAGTAAATCAGGGCAACAGAGGTTCCAGAAACATTTTGCATAACATAAATGACACAATGTACAGTTTGTCAAGACCAAAGAAAGAAAGAAAGAAAGGGCATCAATAGTCAAGATACCTGACAATTTATAGTTCTCTATGATTCTTTGGTAAAGTACTACTTCACTTTTTAACATTTTCATTACTTCTACAAGCCAGCACACACATGGATGCATCCTTCTTTTGCTTTCTGCCTGGTCTTGCTGTGTATGGTATACTCCTTGTGAATGGGGAGATGTCTGGATGATTCAGTCTGTAGAATTCCCTGAGTGATTTACATTTGAACCATAGTTTTGCTACAAAATCTGTGTAAACACAGTGCATAAATTAAGAATTCCAAGTACACATAATAGAATAAGCTGAAACTACAAAAGCCATCTAATTTCCTTCAGCTAGAAAAAGATCTTCCAGCTGCATACTTACAATTGAACGTGCCTTCAAAATATGAATGTAGATCACTCCTAGTTTCTTTGCCTGAATTTTACCAACTGTTATTTCAAAAGCAAGATATTCAGTGCATACTAGTTAGGAAAAAAAAACCCTCTGAAAACTCACCAAAGATAATTGAAGGAAATATTTTCTTTAAGGTCTGAAGCAAGCATTTATTTAACCCTGCTCAAAGTATGCATAGAGACTGCTCGTACCATGTACATGGGGCAGAAAAAGAGGAAAAAGAATAGGTAACCCAAGCCCAAATATTAGTCAAGTAAATAATACATTATTGGAAAATGCTTAGAAACAGTCATTAATGGTGGTTATGCATGTTAAGCTATCTCTTCTACCAAGATGAATCAAACACAATAATAGAACAACTTTATGCAGGGAACTAACACAGTGGACTATGAATTTCCATCTTGTCATGTGTGTTCTGTCATTAATAAACTTAATAAATTTATCAAGTGCTCAAAGTGTTTCAGGCACTATGAAGAATATTTCATAACAGCTAGTTCTGATTAAATAACTTTTATTTTGAAGGCACTATTTATTAGAGCTATGTGCTGTGTAACAAGTATATATCCTCCGTACAACAGATTTAGGATCATTCATCTACTATTTTATAGAGGCAGACATCTCATGTTATAAGAAAAAGAAAGGCAATTCTTTTACTTGGTTTGGAAAACACTGCATTCTGTTCTTGGTATTTCAATACAAGAAAGATGTGGAGACACTGATGATGGAATTTCGGAGGAAAACAAATATGACTAAGGGGTTTCCTCATTTCCAGTGAGGAAATACTAGAAACAAGTATGTCTAATTTGGTCAAATGATGGAACAGTGGAAGAACACCTTAATTGTGTTTAAGTTTTTGGAATTAGAAATTCCTATTGGAAAGAAATAATGCCTATATTATTAGAAGGGAAACAAAGTAACTAAGGTTATTGGGATATTAATATATAAAGAAAAACTTAGTAAGAAATAAACTTTAAACATAAAGACGAATTTCATTAAAAAATTTTGATTCAGTTCCAAGATTATTATCCCACGGAGCAAACTCTGATATCTATAATTAACTAGAACTGAAAAAAAGTCCACAAAACTACAAATATTGTTGCTATTTGGACTTAATTTAAAAAAAAAAAAAACAAACCAAAATCAAAATGAATGTTAACATTTTTCATTAGCTTTCTTCAAAACTAGTTCACTATTCTACTAATTTTGAAATGTGGTAAAGAGAAAGAGGTTTTATTATTTAAACAGCCAGGCTTTTAACCACCAAAATCTGCACATGTTCAAGAAACACAGGCTGCTCAATATGTAGTCCATTTTGTGTGCTCATTTGGCAATAAGCATAGGGTGATTTCAGTGGTTTTCTCATGCCTATGAACAACCTGAAACTAATAAACTGTGGAGAAGAGAAAGCAATGGTGAAAAAGGCCAAATCAAGGTTCAGGATTTCACAAGCAACTTCACTGACAACTTTGGACTCTAAAAGGAAATGAAAAAATATGTTGTCAAGATATACAAAATTTTGTGAAACGTGTAAACTGCAGGTGTGATACTGTTCCTTTTCTATGACTATGACCCACGTAGAGCATAGTTCTACAAAACCGTAGTTGTCTCTCTTTGGGAATGCTGTAATTGGGTGGTCTGGATTGGAACTAGGATGAAATGAAGCTATGGTTATTCAGAAGGAGATCTGTTGCATGTGATCAAGTACGCAGATTACTCAGAAAAAAAGGTTTACTATCCAAAGAAGCTCTGTTCCCTGTTTCTCCATATGAGAAACATCTGAAAGATGAAATCTTGACTTGTGGAAGTTTTGTCTTCTACAATTAGAGTTTTAGTTACCCTTCCAGAGCAGAGCTTTAGTTAAAGGTATACAAGAATATGTAGAACTGCAAAATACCTGCATCCCACAGAGCACATTGCAGGGTAGTAATACTTGAATATTAGGAGCAATCTAGTACAGTAACACAGTCCATGTGAAGGTAAATTTGTCCTGCAGATAAATTAACCGCTACAGAAAGCGTCACCATTATTGCAAGTTTCAGAGAGCTAAGCTAGCTAGGTGTGATTAAACTAAATCTATGCTTGAACGAAAAGTTGCAACATTCTTCATTCTTTGAGGGAGATATTTCAGAACATTATACTTGTCATTTCACAGGAGGAATGACTTGTTTGGGTTCAGGGCTTTTGTGTGGAAAAGAACCTGAAAAGTTTCAGATCCATGGTGTTGATTCATTTATTTGCTTTGAAATACAGGCTAATAAAATGGGATAAAAGATACCTTAAAATACTAGCTTTTGTTTTTAATTAGTAACTCTAATTATTTAAATAAAGTTTTCTATTTATATGAAAAAACCAAAAACTAGTTTATTTAACTAGTATAAACAGATAGCAAGATCCAACTTGTATTCAGATATTGAAATGTTTAGTAGCAGTGTGAAAACACAAATATACCTAATTATCTTCTGTTCTTTTTCTTGCAGTATTGATACATGAAAATATATCTAAAAATTTTAACATAGAATGATGGATAATTGTATCATTATCATTCATTGTACTAAATATTTAATTTCTGTTTCTATATTCCAATTAATTTATGTTTGAACTTTGTAATTTATAGATATGACAAACTTTTTACAAATCTGTGAAATTTTGTAAGAATATATAATTTTCTTAAGATTGTTATATATACTTTTTAACACTATTGAGTATTTTTTTTTCAGAATAAATAGCATATATTTTAGAGTATCAAGAAATTATTTTTGTTAAATTTACATTTGTTATAAAATACTCAATTTCTTAATTTTACATCTTCAAAAACTATCCCAGTAGTTTCTGAGCAGAAGAGAAAAACTCATGTAAATTTCAGTTTGATTCTGGAACAGATACTTTAAATATATCTTCCATTTAAATTAAGTTTACATAAAATAAATATCCTTGAAAATTGTATGAAAATATTTTTCTGATTAGAGCTGCCTACAAGAAATGTTTGAAAATCAGTGCACTAAAGAACTGACTTTCAACAGCCCATAAAGATTATTAAACTGCAAAAAGCTCCATTGGTGTTCAGAAAAAGCTACTTCTTTCTTGACTTACTATATAGTATTTTGTCCCTCTGATGTGCTTTATATCAAATTAATGTCAGTTTGCCAAAAGTTCTGCAACTTATGTCCCATTATGCATCTAAAAATCATTCTACTGCTGATTTCTTATTCTTTAGACAAATTTACCATAGCACTGAATTAAACATAACAGGCTTTCTTGCAGATTTGCTGTTTGTTTTTTTCATATAAATAGAAAACTGGCCAGCTTGGGGCTAGTCTGCATGGAGATGATATGAAACATTAATGCGAAGCCGTGGAAGGCATGATGATACAGTCTGTAAGTTAGTTAGGTTAATGCTATCACTTCCAACCAAATGTGTGCTTTTAGTTAGAAACAGTCATATAAGAGTACTGTATGTTAATTATTCTTCTCTGTTTATATGTATGTGGGGTGTATAGAAAGGTTTAACTTAATTTCCAAGAACATTCTATTCCATTTAATTTCCATGCATGATCAAATCCTAAATTCCTTAAGAAAATGAAGGCAGGTCTGTTTTGTCACATTAAAATTTCCTGTTTGCAAAAGCAGCCTCCACTGGCAAAGAAGAGATTAAAATTCTATCCATCACAGATAGTTTATGACTGAAATATAAATGTGTTTCTTATGTGTGTTCCTTGCAGTCCACTGAAGAGCGATGTAAAAGCCGCTATCATGTCTGGCCTGTATTACAGCGGTTCATTCACAAACTTAGAGAGAAGACTGAGTCAGAACCCTCCATAAAACTATTTTTCTAATAAATTTGCACTTACATGTAAACAAATAAAGTAATTGTAAATGGAACATTGTTACAAAAATATTTTTTTTTTTCTCCTCAAGAAATTGATTTGTCTGTTTTATGTTTCATATATTTAAAATGTAAAGTGAAATGTAGCGGATTAAGACTTTATTGAATTTGGAAACTCTGACAACGACCTACCATCTTATGATTTAAAGAGAACTATCTGGCTGGCAATTACTTTCTACTACAGTCTTGGTTTCTTAGTAAACTGAAAATAAACACATCAGTTTTTTTTAAAAAGTGAGTGAGCATGACAATTGAATTTGAAATGTGAATATATGTACATAATAAGGGAGGCTATAGTGTTCTACTTGTAGACACACAAGTAGTATGTATAAAAAAATGAGGAATTTATTAGTTAAGTGTCTGGATGTGTTGTCTATTGTCAATTTCTATGCAAATGCTTGCATAGAAGCCAAAATAAGTAGGGTATTTGGGGATCAATCTTACTCTTACTGCATTTCAGAAGAAAACTTACATTAATTTCAAATGAATGCAAGATCAGAGTCTGGAAAAATACCTGTAAATCATCCAGCATGAGCAGTCAGACAAAGGTTATTGAGATGAGGGGGAGTCTGAAAGTTTCTAGGAAGTCAGGTTATGAGGGTATATATTTTACAGGTTCTAATACTTGTAGTCTGACTCATCTTCCCTCTAAACGCCTTCTCAGAGAGTATTACCAAAGTTTTCATAGGGTCTGATAATGTCACATGAACCCTTCACAGAGCTAGGAATGACAAGGGAGGGAGCAAGTTACTAGCAGCCCTTTGAGGAAGTGGTGGACAGGGTTGGTGAGGAAAGGGCTTGGAGTTATGTGAACAAAAAGGAACACAAAATCAACAAAGCAGGGCTTAAGCAGGGTCATCTGAAGCATTTGCATGTAAGCAAGAAAGTGCCTACTAAGCATCACTATGAAAAAAACACCCAGGTAATTTCTGGGAAATGAGCATGCTGGAGTGCCTCTCTGAAGTGCCTGTATACTAACGCACACGGCGTGGGGAATAAACATAAGATCTGTGTGCAGTTCCAGGACTGTGATCTTGTCGGGATCATGGAGACATGGTGGGATGTCTTGTATCTTGGCTTAGAGTGCTGCAATGAGAGCATGCAATACAGGCTCGTTAGGAAGGATTGGCTGGGAAGATGAGGGAGCGGAATTGCCCTTGATGTAACAAAACAGCTAGAGTGCATGGAGCTCCATCTGGGGATGGATAATGAACCAACTGAGAGCTTATGGGTAAGGCTTAAAAAGCAGACCAATGTGAGTGTCAGTGTAGTGGGTGTTAGCTATAGGTCACCTGACAAGGAAGTGGATGAGGCTTTGTGCAGAAAACTAGGAGCTGCCTCATGTTCTCAGGCCCTGGTCCTCATAAGGGATTTCAACCAGCCCAATAGCTACTGGAGGAACAATACAGAAGGACATAGGCAAACAAGGAGCTCCTAGAGAGGATAAATGACAACTTTCTTACCCAAGAGACAGAGGAGCCCTTCCAACCTCAATCTTTCTGTGATTCTGCTGTGCTCTTCTTGACAGTCATGAGCATCTTTGCAGCCAGAGATAGAGGGACAAAGTTTGGTCCTTACCAAGCACAGAGCAGATGTGGCACTGTCTGTTAGTCGAGAGATTTGATAAAAAAGTATTAATCAGAATAGTAAATGAAAAATTTAAACCAATTTTGAGACAGCTGAATCTGTAAAAGAGTAGTTATACAGTATATTAGTCATGTTAGGATATATAAAGTAAACTTTGCTATGTAAAATGAACAAAGCACTAACTAGTCAAGCAAATTGCTTGAAAAGATTCGTAAATCAATGATAAAACCAAGCTTTTCATCATTACTAAAAGGTAAGAATGTCTTTTTTTTAAACTCCAGGACATCATGGAAAGGAATTTTAATAAAAGAGTTGGACTGCACAATAAAACAGTTACAGAAAAGAGGGGAGATTGAAAGAAAGAAATACAAGGCAAATACCAAGGTGTGCATACATATAAAGTAATACTTGCAATACAGAAGGATTAGAATATGTCAGGTAATGGAACCAAAGAAAGTAAGAAAAGATTATCTGTACATATTCAGAAGAAAAATAACATTGTGAAAGACAGAAACTCCAGGAAAATGTGTTAGGTAAGAAGTAAATAAAAAACTCAAAAGACTGAATTTTAAAATAGCTACTTTTACTTGTTTTTCTCTTCAAAAATTATGAAGAAATAAAACAATATTATGCAAGAAACAGAAGCAGTGATTAATTATAATAGCTGGAGAGACTAAGACCAAAGAGTAAACAGAATATCTGTTCACAAGCTGTTTGAACAGTGAATAATTCATAGAAAACGGTCAAAATCCCACTGCTGTGAATATTATTTTAGGATCCACCTCTTACAGTAGGATATTGCCCCAGTAGCTTATGTTTAAAGTTAAGTTTACAGTTCTCCTGGACAGAAGAAATGTCAGAAACAATGTAAAAGAAATACAGTGAGTGGTAAAATTATAGGACCAGTAGGACTGAGAGCTGTAAATTGCCCTGCTTGTCACTCCTTTCAGAGTGAGAACTCTGAAAACTAAGCCAGGTATGTTAAATGTCAGCTCTTAACTATTCAGATGCTGAAGCTTTTGAAGTTTCCTTTAGTTGCAACATCCAATTAATGTGACTACATAGTCCTGAAACATTCATCCACAGAACAGCAACCGCCAAGAGGTTGTCAGCAACTAAAACTTCAACTTTCCCATTATAATTGATCTATGAAAAAAAGTTCTCTGTGGCAGATACAAAGAAAAAAATGTGGAACTGAAGCCAAATCTGACAAATTTCTATGGCATACATTTCTGAAGAGTGGTATAAGAATATTTGATTGACATCCTTCAGAAGGTTTTCATGTAGCTTTTCTTATGCACACAGACATATATATGTATGCATACATTCATACTTATGCATATACACTGCTTTTGCTTTCATCCTAGCACATCCCTGTAAAGTTACACTAGCAAAGTTGTCCAGCTACAGATCTGTTTTGACTAACGTTAAAGGATAGAGGAGTCTAACTCATATACGAACACAGAGCTATGGTTCAAGAGTCATGAAAATCTTTAAACAAAACAATCTGACTCTGCCATTCAGCAAGGTGACTTATAAAAAAACCTAAAAGGCTGAGTCTATTGATTTCAGTAGTGCCTGCATCTCTTATTAAAGAAGACTTCCTTTATGGTTTATTCTTTTATGTATGGGAGCCTTTTTATAGGGGATCCTTTATTTCAAAATATGAAAAATAAGGAGAAAAAAGGGATAGGCATCTTTGTTGATACGTGATACTAGATCTACCCCTCTCCAGGAAAAATGTGAAACGTTGGTTTACAATACACTGAACTTATTCATTGATGAATAAAACCAGCAACTATGCAGTGCTTCAATAGCACCGTGGATGATTAACATTTAATCTAATCTCATTTTAAATCGTTCATATAGATTAGTTTCTATGAGATTCATTCACCTGCCCTTATGCTAGTCATTTTAAAAATAACTTGCTGCTTGTCACTCTGCTAACTAATGAATTCTCATCAGTTCTGTATTCCTCTGAGAGTTATTTTGAAATGCAATCTGTTATGTGAAATATATGTTCCTGATTTAAAAAAAAAATGCACATGAGAATATGAATTCTAAAATCATGATGACAGTTTTTAGAATCAAGCCTTGCAAAACTTTTCCTGCCCCCAGGGAGTAGTTGTCTGGCTTTCCCAGGTTTCTTGTGGTCCTGCCCACTCCCCTCAGACCAACAACTGGCTCAAGCATATTTCCTCTTTGTTTGCTCTCTTTCCGTCTATCATTTAGCCCTTGCTACATGTAGCTCTGAACATATTTTGTCTGGGAACAAAGCTATACATCTTGAAGAAGCCGCAGGTATTACAGACCCAGGAGAGTGCTGCTGCAGAAGACAAAGTGTCCTGAGTTTGTTAGTGTCCTTGCTAATCCTGCTTTTCTTGGAAAACAGACTTTTAATCATCTGATTGCTTATGTCCTGAAATACAAAGAATTGAATATGTAATTTAATAATTTGAAAATTCTAGAGCATATGCCCATGGTTTCAGTCATGATTAGTGAACATGAGAGGGTCTTGCTCTTTTTTCAGACTTCACTTGTACTGGCTGTCAATTGTAAATTGGGCAAGAAGTAAAGGACTACTTGATAAACTGCCTCCAGAAAAGAAGAGACAGCTGAACACATCAAACTCTGGTGCATTCTGGGAGCAACAGAAAAACTAAGTCAGAGTTTAGTGTTTAAATCTTCACTATGCCATCGCTCAAAACAGGGAAAAGCTCATAAAACAATAATGTTTATATTATAAATTGGCAGGCCCAGGTTTAGGTTAGCCATCAGTAAACTTGATTCACAGACGTCCGAAGAAAACAAAAAGAAGTTTCAGTGTCCCAGCTCTGCAAAGTTTTTAACTCTTGATTTAGTCTTAAGAGATCAAAAGATTATTCTAATTAAAAGAGTGCTAAATTTAGGATGCTGAAGCTCTTAACAGTTGCTTTTCATATTAAAATCCAGAATCACAGATGTTTTAGACAGAAAGCAGACCTACTGTTTTTTACTAAACTCTTTCTTTTAATCATTTAATTAATTATCATTTTTTGTTTGGATCAGTTCTAGCCTGCCCTTTTTCATTGCCTGTTTCACCCCATGTTTCAGTTTCTCAAGTCAGACTCGTTGTGCTAATCACACAGAGGAGGGCTGCAGCTGACCTAAAGTAATATGCATTTATTGAAGGCAGCACAGGTATGCTACTTTGCATCAATTACAGGTCAGATCCTGTGTTCAGAAGACAGTGAATATGCACTCATTCATGAAATTACCTTCAATGTATTAACATAAATGCAACTGACTGGGATGTAAGTACCTTTCTGAGCTCTCAGTGCAACCGTCCCTATCCATTCTGATTTCCCAGGCCTGTGGGGTTTCACACTGGTTTAAGCTGAGACTACCATAGTAATCATAGAATCTTAGAATCATAGAATCATAGAATGGTTAGAGTTGGAAGGGACCTTCAAAGATCATCTAGTCCAACCCCCCTGCAAGAAGCAGGGACATCCCTGACTAGATCAGATTGCTCAGAGCCTCATCCAGCCTGGCCTTGAACGTTTCCAGGGATGGGGCATCCACCACCTCTCTGGGCAACCTGTTCCAGTGCTCTACAACTCTCATTGTAAAAAATTTTTTTCTAATATCTAAT
>WHYT01017414.1:298933-314813 GCA_009806455.1 Tetrax tetrax | reverse complement strand
CAACTCTCTCAGCCTGTCCTCATAGGAGAGGTGCTCCAGCCCTCTGATCATCTTTGTGGCCCTCCTCTGGACCCTCTCCAACTGGTCCATGTCCTTCTTATGTTGGGGACTCCAGAACTGGATGCAGTAATCAGTTCTTTTCTTGCCCTTATAGCTTAATCTCTAATTATATGGTCCTAAATCTTTCCTATATGTAATATGAGATGTTTATTTGACCCCTTTGTAAAGCTCATCACAAGCAAGAAGAAAACTAATGTAGCAACAAAACAAGCGAGTGAGCTCTCTCATCAAAGAGTGAGATGTGTTCTGGTGTTGACAGAAATAAGGAAGAAGGCACTTAGGGAGGGAGCATAGCAGAATCACATTCTGAGTTTATAATGCATCAATACGTACATTTTTTCTTTATTAAAGTTATGGTTGCCAGTCTGCAACTAAGCACCACCAACTTGCTCACTCTCCCCTAGTAGGATGGGGGAGAGAATTGGAAAAGTGAGAAAGCTCATGGGTTGAGAGAAAGAGTTTAATAGGTAAAGCAAAAAGCAACACATGCAAGCACAGCAAAAGAACAAATTAATTCATTATTTCCCATAGGCAGGTGTTCACCAATCTCCATGAAAAGCAGGGCTCCATCATGCATAATGATTACTTGGGAAGATGAATGTCGTAACTACAAATGCCCTTTCTTTCCTTCTTCTTCCCTCAGATTTATACGCTGAGCGTGATGTCATATGGTATAGAATATCCCTTTGGGCAGCTGGGGTCAGCTGTCCCAGCTGTGTTCCCTCCCAGCTTCTTGTGTACCCCTAGGCACTCACTGGTGGGGTGATATAAAAAGCAGAAAACACCTTGACTCTGTGTAAGCACTGCTCAGCAGTAACAAAACCATCTCTGTGTTTGTGTTTCCAGCACAAATCCAAAACACAACCCCATACTAGCTACTATGAAGAGCCAGCCCAAATTTTATTAACTCTACCCTAGTCAAAACCAGCACAACACTATATAAACATTAGCTCAATATAACCAGGTTCGTATTTATGCAAATACATTTCACAAGACCATTTCACGTTCTCAGCGATTAAATTTATTTGTTCATCACTTTAATACTTTGTATTTTCTATGTGTGATCATCTTAATTTCATTGGGTGTTTTACCTGTGTGATGGGCATACCCAGAAATAAGGTATTTTGGTGGAGATATAGAAATAGATTAGCAGACTATATTGGGACATCTGCTTTCTTTAGGTTTCTCTTACTTCATTTTTCTGAGTTGTCTGTCTCAAAAATCCTGCCATCTTCAAAAGTAAGGGAAACACCTTTTCTATAAACAGGAAAGTTCTGTTGCGCTATTAACAGAAAGACCTGAACATATGCCCTTGGTAGTAACAGATTCTGGCATCTCTTCACTGTAGTTAGTCCCTGTGCTTCTGTAAGTTATTTACTTTTTTTTTTTTTTACTACATTCATCTTCACACTTTCATCATTGTGAATTTTCCTCTCATCTTTAATCAAATTTCCTTTTCTTAAATTGTCCTGCAGAATATACCCAAAAGTGATACAAGAAAAGACCCCTAAGTAAACTAAGAGAGTCCTGAAGTAGGCAGTACAGGAGCAGTTAAGACTGAAGAGAAATTTGGGCCGGACTTTATGTTTTTCATGCCAAATCCCAGGCCATGGGGAGATTTGACCTACAGTCATGTCCAGATCAAGTGAGGAAGCCATCTTTTACTCAGTATAAAAGGTAGACAATACTAGAAATACAGAGACACAGTATGTTAAGAAACAGAGAAAGCAATCTCAGAAAAAAAAGAAAAATTATGACAAAAACTTAAAATGCTACCAACATCAGTATCTGAGTGTCCTTTCTGCCTGCTATACACACAGTAGTCAAACCTGGGTTTGGAGAGGTTTTAACTTGTGTTGGTAAAACATTCCTTAGTGTGGTGAATGTCTTGTGTTTGATAAATGTTGTTTTCATGTAAATTTTCCCAGGAGAGTTACATGACATGATTTTCCTCTTTACTATGACCAACATCAAAATATGTCAAGACAAGAAAATAAGCAATAAACATTTTTTTTTTTAATGGAAAAAAGTACTTGACAGACTGAAATCAATGTTTCAGAAAATTATTTTGCAGACAGAAAAGAAAAAGTTTCTTTTGAGAATTTGAGGCTCGTGGGGGTTTTTGGAATTGTTTTATTTTCTTCAGGAGGGGGTGATATTTTGAGGTTTAATTTTTTTTTTTTAATAAAGAGAACTCATTTACAGTAAATTAGGTTTAATAATTAGCTTTGCTCTGCATTCAGCAGCTAAAGTAACTTGAAACAAAGATTACGTACCCAAGTTCTGACCTTCTCAGATCTGGTTACTTAAATCGAGGAGCTGTACTGCTGCAATCTCACCATATGTAAACCAGTCTACTGAATCCATACTCCATACATTATACTCTTAAAAACTGGGATACATAGCTTTTGTTGGCCAAATGTCTAAATATTATTTTAAACAAAATTTCCTACAAATACACCTTAATAAAACAAAAGGAAAAAAAAATAATTGGATTAAGAAGTAGAAATAGAAAAAAAAAAATGTTGGTTAATTATTTCATAATTTGTAACATTTATTTCCGGATTTTAAAAGGTAACTTTGACATAAAAGATAAATAGCACAAATGGAACACAATGTTACTTATTTTCAGAGGAACATCCATTACTGTCTTTATGTTATGGATCATCCGTTTAAATGTAATGCTGAGCTGGATAAAACCTCTCATTGAATCAGGACAAGTATTTTTATATTTTAGAAGATAAATTTGTTTCAACTCTCCCAGTAGACAGAAGCAAGCGTTACCCTTAGTAAAAATAGACCTGAAAAAGATGCTGGAGTGAACTTCTATCTGCCTGTCATGAGTACAATTGTATAAGCAAGCAGTTGAAAGAGAGACAAGCTTAGACTGTTTCTTTATCAGAAACAATCAGAATTCAACTGCTGATGCACTCTCATCATACAGCAAGGAACAGTTAATATTGATGAAGATATTAAACGAACAGAGAGAGCAAACATCGTACATCTGTACCAGTGTGGGCCATATGGCATCATGTTGAACCTATAAATAGCTGCTGCTTCTGAACTCACTGATATTTGCTCAACAGCAAGGCCAAGCAATGTTTAGTTTCTTAATACTGCCAAAGGAAAGATAAGAACAATAAGGTTTTAAACTCATCAATGTATTCGAAAGCTGTAACACTGGTATCTGAAAACAAAAATCTTAGTTCAGAATCTGCCAGTCAAGCAACCAATATGTTCAGAAAATGGTTAGCATAAAATAAACCAAGACTAACATAGCAGTGAACAAACTGGCTTTGTTACCAGTCCTATCACATTCCACTGCTCTCTGTTCTCACTAGCTAGGGGTCCTTCTGCATACACTCCGTCCTTGAATGAAATGAGACTACTATGAAAAATTATTTAGGAGGGGTTGATGAAAATGGAACGGACATTAAAGAATGCTGTCATAAAAGGATTAGTTTTACTATCATGAAACCAGAGGATTCCCCTGCCTCCAACAAATAAAGTATATTTCATTTTGAATTTTAACTGGGAGATTAGTACTGCAGGTAGAAGAAGGTTTTGCTGAAGAAGCCGTAGCTCAACACATTGGATATCAATTGACTAAGAGAGTGAAGTCAAAATGAAAAATACATATGGATAAACTGATGTTTTATAGCTTCATGTTGTAAAGGGAACAGGTAGATACAAACATGCTAATTCAAGCACTTAAGAAGAGTCAATTCTTGGTTTTTTTTCCGTTTTTGTGGCTGCCTATCTAAGGAATTTGGATGATCCATACTGTCCTAAAACTTTCCAGTTATACATAACAAAGAAACAAAAGTTAAAAATCACCTTTATTTGAGAAGTCATAATCGAGAATCCCTAAGCACGCAGTTAAACTGAGGAAAGGAATAAACAGTCATCAAATAAATAGGGCTCAATTCTCCTAGTGCTAACTTCTCACCGTTTCCTTACTCAATTTGATTCATATCAACAGTCCCTAAGAAGCCAATATGAGGAAGAAACCATTTGCTCACTTCATTCAATACAAAGCAAAGCTGGGATTTTCTGAGCGCAACCAATTTCATACAGAATTACATGACAGAATTACATGTAGCTCTTCATTAACTCTCTCTGACTTGAGTGAGCATGAAGATCACAGTGCCAGAAAAATGATTTAACATCTAAATCCAAGAGGTCCCCAAACTGACCTCTGTATTTATGATGTTGTGCCCAAAAGTGGGGGCATTTTGTAATTCATATTTAACTACTTTACACTGCAACATAAGTGAGTAGGTGGATGGAAATGTGGAGGAAAGAGCACTTGAGAGCCTTTTCTGCCACTGCTAGGACAGTTGGAACATTGGCTGGTGGATGAAGGGACCGAGTTGGGATTAAACACAGACCAGTATCTCAACCACTCTGTACTAATACTGAGTTATAAGTTTTGAAGGGCTCTTGCTAAACCCCAAATCTGCAATACAGCAAGGTCTACTTTGTTTCCCCAGAAGTCTGTTCTCTGAGATAACCAAAGCATGGACAATACATTTTATGACAGTTACAGTGACCTAAATTCATATGCCACAAACTCATCTTTCTCTCCAACAACTTTCCCCTCCATTGCTGTGTGTTTCTGTCTTCCCTAGGACTGCTGGAAATGCAAGTATGAGCTGAGCTGTTCAGGGAACTGGACTGGACACTTGATCTAAAATCTTACAAGATGTTCTCTTAAGATATCTTAAGAGAGTCTCTTTTGAGTCACTAGCTCATGCAAATACAATTTTTTTTCCTGCTGCAACAATTTAGACTGTGACATGTCTTGTTCAAGGATTTTGTTTTTCAAGCATCTGTTCTGCAAATAGAGTACAAATTGTTAAATGTAAAATGCCCATAGCTGTGCATAGGGAAAAAGAAGTGACTCTCAACTTCGATTGCCATAGGCTGCCTACTCAGCTTTGCCATGACCTGAGACAGGACACAGTGAAGAGGAAAATCTGTTCCCTCAGGTAAGGAAATCACAGTAGTGTGTTACTCAGTTGAGAAACAAGTTCACTTTAAATGTCTAACTGTCCTTTTTGACATTTATGAATATTGTTCCTTTGCTATAAAAGTACCTTTTTTTTTCCTGCCCACTATCAGAACTAGTCTTTCTGTAAGGTGGAATGCTCCCCACAATAGCTGGGAAGAAAAGAAAAAGTGCTGTATTTTGGAGGAGTTGTTACAATCTGAAAATTAGACAGTCTGCTATTGTCTGATGGTTCTAACTTCCTTTAACAGGAGTGGCGTCTCTGTTGGTTCTGCCATTCCTCTTTTCTTAGTGGCAGCATGACCTTTCTGCTGAGGAGTCTGGCTTCCCACACACTAGTTTCTGTGACCTTTATGGGAGCCTCAGTAGAATGACTTAGAGGCATAATCAGCTTACTTCACTCTTATGCTGAGATATATAAAAAAAAACATTTTTGTGGATCGTGTCTGTGTATTTGCAGCAATAAAACAAGTAGAGCGATAAGTAAAACTAAGGATTATTTCTGAGTGGAAAAGCTGAACAACTGAAAAATACCAAATTGAATAAAAATACATAGATAAAGTCACAAAAGATGTATGTTTGATCAATGCAGGGTTCAAACACATTTTTCTTTCCTTATTCAGTACCAAGGCTACTTGAATTTTCCCCATGATTATTAACCATGCAATCTCCCTGCCTTCCTCACCTACTACCAAGATTTGACAAGGACTTCCTTTCACCTTGAAACACACTAGTATAAATTCAATTTGAGCCTTGCTTTTTTAGTAGGTCATACTGAGAAGCACTAAAAGAATCTCTTTTCTGGTTCTCCTATGACAAGCTGAACATAAGCAAAGAATTTACTATTTTTTATGACTACTTTTAATTTTATTTATTTATAATTGCAAGTGATCTTTTACCTAAAAATAATTTTAAAAAAAACCTCACAGGCAGTGAAGCAATGTCAATTTTTTTTTTTAAACATAGAATAACCTCAAAAATTCAAATAGTTAGAGGAAAGAAATCCTTTGTTACTGTTACATACAGAAACCAAGAGAGAACTGAGGATATTGGATAAAGTTAGGAAAACTCAGCGAAGACACTTACTCTGTTTGTTAGACATTTGGTAAAAATGAGAAATTCATTCATATATCTATTTGCTTCAACTAAATTTACATCTGTGGCTCCTGAAAAGGATAAGAATGCAGTAGCTAAGACTCTTAATTTACATTTGCTTTGCATATAGGAATTGTTTAGAACATTATTAGTGTTGGAGGCAGCAAATTCAGTCTTAGGCTTTTGTAGGTATTTTCAGAAGAGCTCAGTTTTTTTATTCCTCTGAAAAGATTCAGCTTTAAACAGTCTACAGACTTGTTTATAAAGATGTATGTGTAGAAAGATGTAGAAATATATGACCCATTCATAAAATACTTCTAAGAGTCTTTTTTGAAATCTAAATAAGCTTGTAATATAAATTTTTAAACTTCCAAGTTTTCTTAAAACAATTCAGCAAGGGTCTGCATTTCAATTTCTCTTGCTCATGAATGTCTTTCAAAATATGCCAAATTGGATGAAACGATAATAATCTAAATAGCGGATAAATTAAATGTTCAGCTTAAGTTCAAACGCAAGGAATAAGTGAATCAATAAAAGTGGAAAAACTCTTAAACCCACAGTACAAGAGAATATGAAAGGACATTAGTGAATCAAAAAATAAAGAGGCTTATGAAACAAAAAAAAATAAGAACAAATATAAATTGTATTTGCTACTAGGTGGGATTTCAAAAGCAGGCTGCATGCAGGCTTTATTGTGCTTACACTAAATCCGATAATAAGACTCCCACTGAACGTGCAGAGAACACAAAAACCAACACTGAGCACTTTCAAGATCCCACCACTAACCATACCCTAAACCATCAAATGATGAAAGAAAACTTACATCTTCCCTCAGATTGCAAATAACAATCTTACTACATTATTCTCTGAGAACCAAGTAAGGTCAGAGATTACGTAAGTATATCTAATACAAAAAGCACCAATGTTCAATATCCTCAACAGCAGATTTCTTGTATATTGTCAAAAACAAAGGCCTGCGGGATGATTGTGAAAACATTTTTGAGACTGAAGTCAAGCAATATGGGTAGTATAACATTCGCAGCAGTTGTCACGATAAAGTGGCAAGGATTTTGTCATAAATCATCATGACAGGATACTAGGCTACCTGAGTTGGATTCCAACCCCTCTTTGAGAATTCACATCAGTCAACTATTTGGAAGACAGCTGTCTAGAACACCACTCCTTTCACAGAAACGATTTTAAGGTGTCTTTTTTTTTTCCAGTCATTTGTAGAAAGAGAGAAACATAGTGTCCTAAAACAGTGAAGTAGATGATGTTGCCTATCTGGATTTTGGGAAGCAAGGACCTGAATGTATTTCAAACCACTGTCTTTACAACACAGACACAACTCTGTCTCTCTCAGTCTCCTTACTGGACCTGTTCTGGTTTATGCAAATCACTAATTATAAACTAAATAAGAAAAGATTCTATTTGAAGATGACTAATCTTCACAATATATTTCTACAAAACACCAGCCAATAATGAGAAGAAAATATGAAAACATACAAGTAACATATTGGAGATGACATTAATTCTTGCATTAACTAGTTACCTTGTACAGATCCAAGGACAGATCTGCCAAGTGTTGATTGATGTGTATCAGCAGGCAAGAAAGAAAAACTATCTATTGGAAGGGCCTACATGTTAGAGTCACCAGCTTGGGACCTTGACAGGCTGGGAAAGTAGTCTGACAGGCCCCTCATAAAATTCCACAAAGGGAAGTGCAAAGTTCTGCACCTGTGGAGGAACAACATCATGCACCAGTATATGGCAGGAGCCACCCAACTGGAAAGCAGCTTTGCAGAAAAGTCCCTGAGGGTCCTGGTGGACACCAAGTTGAACATGAGCCAGCAATGTGCCCTTGCAGAAAAGAAGGTCGTTAATCCTGGGCTTTATTAAGCAGAACACTGCCAGCAGATGCTCCCCCTCTTCTCAGTTCTAGTGAGACACATCTGGAACACTGTGTCCAGTTCTGGAATCCCTAGTACAAAGTGCTTGAACATACTAGAAAGAGTCCAGCAAACCACCATGAAGATAATTAAAGGCTTGGAGCATCTCTCCTATGAGGAGAGGCTGAGGGATCTGGGAATGCTCAGCCTGGAGAAGAGAAAGTCGGGGAGGACTTTATCAATATATATAAATATCTGAAGGGACGGTGCAAAAAGGATGGTGGCAGACTCTTTTTGGTGATGCCCAGTGACAGGGCAAGAGGCAATGGGGACAAATTGAAACACAGGAAATTTCATTTAAATGTAAGAATATTTTTTTTTTTTTTATGAGAGTGGTTCAACATTGGCACAGGTGCCCAGAGAAGCTATGCAGTCTCCATTCATGGGGATATTTGAAATCCAGCTAGACATGACCCTAAGCAGCCTGCTCTAGCTGACCCTGCTTTGAGCAGTGGGCTGACCTAGATGATTTCCAGAGTTACCACCCAATCTCAATCTTTTTGTTATTCTGTGGCATTAGAATACCCATGAAAGAAATCTTTATAGTATGTTAAAAATACGTATTTTGATCTTCCGGTTAGAAAGCATACCTTGAAGTTCTTTAGTAAGGTCACTCTTCTGTTAAAAAACAGTAGAATATCAAACTTCCCATGAATATTATTTCCTACTGTGGGATCCAAATCAGGTCCTAAAGGATTAAACATATAGAAGTTTAGTGGAGTGAAGTATGCTAAGGATTAGGAATATTCAAAGATAAGATGAATAACAAGTGGAGAAATATACATCCACAAATAAAGAACACTTTACAGGAAGCAAATTAAAATATAGAGCTATTCTTTTTTTTTTTTTTTTTTTTTTTTTTTTTTTTTTTTTTTTTTCAAAAAGAAAGATAGGACAATCAATTTAATTATGAAGTGATTTTAAACCTGGAGAGCTAATTTACAGAATATATAATTAGCATATGTAGGTAATTGTTATGTGATATTATCTAATCCCAAGATTAATAGGATTAATAAAAATGAAAAACATGAATATGCACAGCTACAGTAGAGAGGATAGAGTATAATGGTAGTAAAAGTCCCTTGTGTTAACAGTCAAAATTAAGAAAATCAGTCAGGTTCCTGTAAAATACATTCCAATTACTATACCAGAAGTATCAAGTAGTGATACAATTTTTTTTTCTTTTTTTTTTTTGAAGCAACTGGTACTGATCTTTCTGTCACTAGCCTGGGATTTCCGTCAGAATAACCACAAGGTTAAAAAAAATACCCACACGTAGTCTATCCAAAGGAAGCAAACTCTGAAATTTCCATTATGCACTTGTATCAGATGACCTCAGTCCTCCTTGGATAGTTATCTGGATTCATACACCAAAGACTTAAAGATCTGATCCTGTAGTCTGGAAAGATGACTATAGTTTTGGGACTCTTTGATATATTTTAATGTCATCACTGAAAATTTAATAGATACAAGTTACTCCAAGATGGATAATAATTAAATTATATATCTATCCATCACTATTGGGCAGTTTGCCATTCAAAATAAGGACGGGATATTAACCACCTCTAAGGCTGCAACTTCTGTATTTTTAATTTAATACTATATCAAGGGTAATTTTTCATCCCAAATAGACAATGCACAGAAAATTATAATGAATTCTGAAAAATTGTCACATAGAATGTAGTGGAACCAGTATATGTGGATTGACAGAATTTGTGATATATAAAAATCAAGGTAAGAATTACATATAACATAATATAAAATTGTAGGCATAAAGAATAATGCTACTTCTTTCTTTAACATGAAAGGGTTGAGTATTTTTCAAAGAATGACTACCAGAGGGAGGAAAGAGAGTTGAAGAGGAAGTTGGAGAAGCATGAGAACAGAAAACAATCTGTAGGAAAACATTCATATAACATTACACCAGTAAGCATACATTTGCAAAAGCTGAACATAAAAGAGTTGCAAACTGTGTAGAAAGAATGAGATCATTCAAAATACCAGATTTCAGGCCTGACCTTCCAGAGCATATTTTCTGATATAAAAGATCAATTTGGTGGTATTGCAGATAAAGGGCAAAATAAATATTCCAACTACACACTTAGTGTAAATTAGGTAAATTAAGTTATTGAGGTTTGCTAAGGTATTTAGCCTATTAAATGTATTTTCATCTAGTCGAAACCTCAACCAATTTTTGTAGACCTCAATGTGCAGTGGAGTGATTTAGCTATTCTTTTCAGTTACTTCTGACTTTTCAGTGCAAATAGTCAAGTGCAATTAACATGCTTGGATTTTCAAGGCTGTGAAAGTGATCAAATATGCTAGAAATAATGTCAAAACCAATCGGAGGTATTTTTGTTCATCTACAGCTCACAGACTGAAAGGCAAAGCGTCTTTAATTTGTAGAAGACCATCTCTCTGTACCAGACATAATTTGCCACCTTCTCTGCAATCAGCAAATCAATGAGAGAAGAATACAATGCAGAGGCAAGGAAGAGAGCATGAGTAGAGAGCTTCTCCCAAGGGTTGCTCTGTGGCTGTAATAAACCCCCCCTCAAACAAACAAAAAAAAAAACCCAAACAAAACAAACCCCAAAGCCCTACAAAATTAAAAAGAAACAAAAGTCTACTGAAATGCAAACAAACAAACAGACAAATAAAACCCCAAACCCACCCCAAACAAACAAACAAACAAATCTGGTCTTTTCATCCTTCTGTCCTATCCCAGACCGTTCAACTGAGAGGAGCAGAACTGCCAGCAAAATACTTTTCACTTCATGTAACTTCAGTTAAAATGCAGTGCAAATGAAGACTACTCTGATATTAGCTGCCAGAGTGGCAAGCAAAGTGGTGGGTGCAGGTAGATAAGCATTCATGTTTCCAGACTGTTCAATCACAGTTCAGAGGACACTCATTAGTAAATCAAGTCCCTGTCCCATGGAAACCTGCTTAGTTCATGTAGTTTAAACCAAATCAAGATTGAATAGGTTTTACTGATTTATTAATGAGGTGTAATTAACTGAGAATCAGTGAACTATATATTCAGGTTCAATATTAGCAATACAACAGATAAACCACAATACTATTGCAAATGTTAACAAGCAACAAATAATTTTCTGAATACCTTCTATAATTCCAATAAATCATAATCCCTCCTTTTATCCCCAACACAGTGATACACACACATGCACCCCTTCAAAGGCCATGGGTGGTGGAGGCACCCCTTATCTGCACATGTAAGACACTTTGCCTGCACCCCCTGCTCTGGGAGATGTGAGTGTGCCGGCTGCCCCACATTGTCCCAGAGGTGGGTGACCCCACATCCCCAGAGTGCAAGTCTCCGAATTCCCCCATGATGGCTGTGGGTGAGCTGGAGGCAGTGGCTGAGGGCAGAGGCAGTGGCTATAGGGGTGCTGTGCTGCCAAGCCCAGGCAGAGCCCCTAGTGTCTTGGGGCCACATCTGGCAGCATCACACCAGCACAATTATTGCCCTGCTCCCCTCTTTTTTTGTCTGCTACAAATCCTTGTGTTTCACTTACATATTTGTTTAGATGACTTTTTTTCCCAGAGGTCTCTTGGTTTTCCAGTTACTGCTTAATTGGACTGATGGTCATCTTCCTCTTTACCAAGATCAGTTTTGGGCAAATGCCCACTCAATTTGGGCAACCCACTCATGCACACTTTTCTTGTACGCACATTTCTGTCTTACTGGCTGCTGTTATTCTGGACTCTTTGCCAAGAGCCGACCAACTGCTGGTAATACATCAAGCTATTAACCATCAAAACATACCATGAAGATCAGAAGCGCCAATGGGAGAGAGCTGTTATGCATCTATAATTTCTATGCTTTTATACTTGCACAAATAAATTCTATGTCTGCAGCTACGGAGAAGAAATAGCAAGTCTCATTACCAAAATATAGTATCTGCTTTTTTTCTATCTTGCTATGATTTAGGGTTCTTGAACAGCAAATATCAGTAGTTATGGTTGACCTTTATATTCTGAAATCAAGTGAGCAGCTAGATTGAGGTTTTTTAAATGGATGCTTTTCTGTCATTTTATAAATATTTTAACAGTTCTGAGGGAGAACTGAAATGCCACTTTTTGAACAGAAGAGTATGACTGCACACATTCAGAAAATATTTACAGCTGTACTGAAATCCTAAAGGTGAAGAGAAGACTACACAATACAAGTCACAACTTTGGGACTGCAGAAGAAAAGGAGCACTTATGATGCCACTACAGAAAAATGAAAAGTATAACAAGTTTAGTTATTATCAAAGAGAAATTGACAATTCCTTCCCTTTGTACAAGCTCTACTGGAGACTCAGTAAATATAATGCTGCTCTACACTTTGTTAACAGCTGTATATATTTGTTGTGCTCCTGCAAAATTCTTAAAGACCCAAATCAAACGTAGCTTGGTGCATGTGAACACCTCTGTAAAGAAAAAAAAAATCCATTAAAAACAAATCATTATTTTTCAGGATGGTTTGGTTTTAATGACAAAAAGCAATTTTTGCTTCACTGCTCAGAATGTCTAAGTTCTTGCCCTCTTAGCTCAGAAACCATTGGACTCTGAAAACAACAATGGAAGAATGTGACAGCCTAAAACAAACCTAGTGACAGTGCCGATTCACTTCTTGCTTGATAAACTGAGTAATCACAATTACATATGTGCATAAGGATAAAAAGTACCTGTACCTTTTAGTATATGCACGGTTAAGCAAAGTAGCCTTATAAATTTAAACTGTAGTTACATGTGCATGGTAAATGAGCAATCTAATAAATCTTACAATGCAAAGAATCAAATGAATAAAGAGCTACTGCTGGATAATTCTGCACTTACACCATTTTATAGCTTGAAACATTATGCTATATTTTCCTCTACCTGTAATAATGTTTTCCCCAATGTCATATACATTTCATTAAACTATTGTGTATTCCCATAAAGCAAACAAAAAACACACACAAAAACTCAAATTTATAATTAGAATCATAGAATGGCTAGAGTTGGAAGGGACCTTCAAAGGTCATCTAGTCCAACCCCCCCTGCAAGGAGCAGGGACATCCCTGACTAGATGATGTATTATTCTTAAAAATATTTTTTAAAATCTTGAATTTTACAAGTTGTCTTTAGGCTTTTGCCATTATATTTTCAATTATGTTTCCAGTACCTTTTTGTCTGCCAGCTTTCCACCTATTGGAGTTCATTCTGATATTTTGCCTCACTAAATTTGAAATGGTATTGGTATATTTATGAATTTTAAACTTACTCAAGGTATTCAAACCTTTTCCATATATATTTAGTCTACAAATTTTTTTCTGTTCATCAGGTAGGTGTCAGGGTAAATTGCAGGGAAAGTTAGTAAATGGATCCATTTATCCACTGTATGTAATTTCTAACAGCAGAAATTTCATAGATGACTGAAGATAACCAATTGCCTCTGATGTATTTTTGCCAGGCTGTCAGAGAAACAGAAGAAAGTATCCACAGTGCTCTCCTGCTATATTAACTGGGAGACAGTAGGGAGGGTGTATGGGAATCTTCCTTGTCACTTCTCTAATGAATGCAGCAAGCATTGAGAAAGGTTATATACTGTAACTTTCCTTTCAGTATTTACCAAAGATTTACATCTGTTAACATCTGTTGGGCTTGCTTATAATTTTCCTGTACTTGCTTCTGGTCAATGAAGCTCTGGAGAGGAAGACCAAAATCCCAGGATTCAAGGTAAGTGACAGTAAGGGAAATCTTTGAGTGCAGACCATACCTGGAGGATAATATGTTTCAGTACAACACCTCCAGATTAATATTTTACTGGTGCTAAACTGGCTAGCAGACATACAGAGACAGATATAAATAAATTACAAAAGAGGTAGTTTAACATCAACTTGGAGTTTTTAAAACCCTGAGATCAAAGTGGAAAAGATGCATGAGAAAAACAGCCTGATTATGGGTTGTCAGTGTGGTTCAGGAAAGGATCAAGATCACGCCTGACTAGCTTGTTGAAATCCTTTGAAAAAATTACCACCAAGGTAGACAAGGTGACACAGCGGGAGCTCTCACTCCGAGCTTCTCAGTCAAAGCTCTGCAGCCACTTCAGGGGAGTCTCGTTAAACAATGTATTTATTTTAAAATTGAAGCCAGGCATATAAATAAGGCCAGCCGAGCAGTTGAACTCCAGGGAAAATAAATGCAAGAAACATTCCTGGACATTGTGCTAGCAGCTCATATTGTGTTTAGTCCTGAGATTTTCCAGGCAGCTTTCACCACCACCATTGAACTCCGCGGTCTGGGCTGACTGGTCCCCGAGAGGCAGAGGAGCAGCCTTGCACCACCTCAGAGGATCAAAGGTTGCAGGGACCCAAGTGCCACTGACTCTTTTACCTCTGAAGGGTGACTTATTGCAAATTCACCTCTGCAAATGGGCGATAAGTTATTTTAAAGAGGATACATCTTTCTGTATTGGGTACAAATGGCAGGGTGCCGACAGCAGAGGACAGTAGGGTGGCCTCTGTGAGGAGGCCAGGGCTGTCTCAAGCTGGACATAGCCAGTTCCAGCCAGTTCCAGCTGGTGCCAATGGACCAACTGGGCACAGCTGAGTCCCTCAGCCTAGTGGGAGGTGCCTCTGAGAAAACACATTTAAGAAAGCAGAGTAAAACACTAAAAGGAAAAGAACTGATGATGTGAGAGCGTATGAGGTGCTCCATGGTGGAGCTGGCAATGCCTGCAGAGGGACTGCAGGCCATGGAGGACTCAGACCAGAGATGCTAGGGAGGAGGAAACGAGCATGGAGGAAACGAGCATGAAGGAAGCGGCAGTGGCAGAGTAAGGAACAAGGAGTGGCAGGAGACACAGCACAGGTCCAATATGCCATGACTCAAACTCCCTGCCCTGTGTGTTGTCTTACCAAAGGGACAGAAACAATAACAAGGTGGGAGGAGAGGCCTGCAGTGAAGATGAGCTGGGGAAAGGAGGAGGAAAGGTTGTCGTAGTTTAGCCCCGATCCGGACCAGACTACGCAGTCTCTCTCTCACTCCCCCCACCCTCCGAGAGAATAGGGAGAGATAATTTAAGAGAAGAGAGATAACTTAAGAAAAACAACTCGAGGTTTGAGACAAGGACAGGGAGAAATCCTTACCATCACGGGCAAAAACAGACTCAACTTGGGGAAAACTATTCATTTATTACTACAACTAGCAGGATAATGAGACAGAGAAACAAGATAACGTCCTCCACCCCTCCCACTTCCCGAGCTTAACATTATCTACCTTCCCCCCCCCGAGCGGCACAGGGGGGAAGAGGGAATGGGGGTCGCGGTTAGTCCATTATGTGTTGTTTTACGCCGCTGCTTCACAGCTGGGGGAAGAACTCCTCACATCCCTCCCCTGCTCCATTGTGGGGTCCCACCCATACGCCACAGTCCTTCGTTAAACTGCTCCGGCGTAGGTTATCTCTTCCACAGAGTGCAGTCTCTCCAGAACAGCTGTCCCAGCGGGCCCTCCACGGGCCACAGCCGCATTCAGGCATCCACCTCCCCCGGTGCGGGGTCTTTCACGGGCTCCAAGCTCCAAGTGGATCTCTGCTCCTCCGTGGTCCTCCATGGGCTGCAGGGGGACAACCTGCTCCACCATAGTCATCACCACAGGCTGCAGGGGAATCTTGGCCAGGAGCCGCATTACTCCTCCCCCTCCTTCACTGACCTTGGTGTCTGCAGCTGTTTCTCTCACAAGAAAAGTTCATTCTTCACAACAGGCTGGCAGA
>WHYT01017414.1:244279-298913 GCA_009806455.1 Tetrax tetrax | reverse complement strand
TTTTTTTTTTTCCTGTTTTCCCCTTCTTAAATACGTTATCGCAGAGGCACTATCACGGGACATTCTGCTCCCAATCGGCTCGGCCTTGGCCAGCAGCGGGTCCGCCCTAGGCCCGGTCGAGTCCACTGAACAAAGGGGAGCGACTTCTAGCAGTTTCCTACAGAAGCTGCCACCTTAGGCCCCCCTCACTAAGCAAAACCACAACAAAGGTGTTTTCTCTAAGTGTTTAAATGTTTGTCTTCATTGTTTCCCAATACCCAAATTAGTAATGAAATGGTTTAAATTAAGTTAAATTCCTCAGACTCAAGCACAGTTGATTCTTGTTCGCTTGTGACAGTAATTGCTGCATGATTTCCCTGCTTTTACTTCGACCCACGGTTTTTTCTCACTCTTGTTCTTCCCATTCTGCTTGCAGGGTGGGGAGGGAGTGAGCAAGCAGCTGTGTGGGTGCTTGGCTGCCAACTGGGACCAACCCACCACACTCAACTCAGCCTCAGATAACTAAAACTCGTTATCCAGTCGCCTAGACTACTTCCACAAGAGTAGCTACTCACAGAGAGAGATTCATCCTGTATAAGATAATGATTAGAAAAATAGCCTCAACATTTTAGGAAGGTTCTAATTTATAGCTCTTTCCTTTCCAAGGCAATGATAAAGCTGGCTCGATACACTGTGTTTTGTGAAAGCATAGATTTCATAATCTGCTGTCCCATAACAAGAATTATCCTTTTGTAGCAGGGAGACTAGTCTCTCAAAACTTTGTGTATTTTAATATTTAATAAATCACAGCCTTGAAATGTGTCCAAGACTGTGGCAGTCTGGAGTAAGCAGAAAAACAGACCTAGAAATGCATGCTAAAATTAAATGCATTGGTAATATCTTGGCATCAAAGTATGCATGGATTTGTAGATTATCCCCTTGAATGGGCAGGAATCCCATTTTAGATACCTGCATAGTTTATACATGAGGACACAGAACTCCAGCTCACAGCAAGAGTGTGTGTCCTTGCTTATGGAAATTGAGGGGCTGGGGGTTATCTTATGAAATAAAACACTTAAACTCTGTACCTCACTGTCAGTATCTTCACGTGAGCTATGTGTCTGAAGTCTCATTATTTTTTAAATGATCAATGGAGTCTATACAGATAATCAGCTGAAGAACAAATGCATATCTACTGACCGGGGAATGAAATAGTTTTCCATACTCTTTTTACTGTATTGACCAGATATTTATTCATTATAAGGGGAGATTAGGCACCAAGAGCTTGATTCAGGTCTCCAGGCACAGGCAGCACGTGCCATTTAAGCTATACTGGGACGTTCATTTCTCCATAGAGGGGATAGACACAGTATTTTTGGGAATCACACCCATGCCTATGCTCTTCAAGAGCAGCAGCTGGACACTAGCAGGGCCAGTAGGCTATCCTGCTGTCTCAAATGGCAGTAGATACCTGTGTTTGGGCATCTTAATTGCAATTTGAATTGACATGGAAAAAGCGAAGGTGTCTTTACCAGGTACTGGATCCTATGCTACGCACCCATAAGTTAATCAAGAATGGAAATATCTCTAAACCAAATAGACGTGGAGGAAAAGACTGCATAATCATGCAATCATGTTGTGCTGTGTAGAAATATGTGATATACCAGCCATGTGATTCAGGAGATGAATGTCTGATTGAGTCTGTCCTGGTAAATCTGCATCTGATCATAACAATACATTCAGTAATACAGAGGCACGTGCCTTTGAAAGTTTGGCCTGTATCTTTTAGAGGATTTAAGAACTTATTTCTTGTCAGTTATTTTTAATTCGTCTGTTACTTTAGCTTTGAATACGTGCAATGGAAAGTAAGAAACAGGTATAAATGACATTAAGCAAAGGCTGAAAATGTTTGTGCTGCTTTTTGAGGGAGTGCTGCAGGAGAGATAAAATAACAACTGAATATTCCATCAATATTTGAAAAGCTATTGTGCTGTGCATACAGTTTCCAAGATAGCAATGAGATAAATATGCAAGAAAAGCTGTTTGTGCTTGTGATATGAAGCAGTGTTACTATAGATGCCAACCTGAGAGCATCTGAAAAGCAGTCCCAGGGGAATGCTGCAGGCAGCTAGCTGATGCAAGATTGTCAAAATTCAAGGACTTTCGGGACATTTTCTTAAATGAAAAAGAGACTGAAAATTGCAAATTTACTTCTTTGAAGCAGTTCTGTTTCATCTGTGGTGATTACTAGGGTGTTTTGCTTTGCCTAAAGATTTCTCTGAACTTAAAATAGCACAGACTAAACTCCTCCTCTCCTTCTTGGACTTGAAGTACTTAGATATCCTTACGGTAAATGGACAACAATTTGGGAGGATATGCAGAAATAAATTCTTTTTCACATTTTAGTTTTAAAGGCTATGCTAGTTCAAAATTTAAAATAATGACTACTTTTTAGGATGGTTATTTGTTCACAAAGAATGCAAAATATTGTTATTGGAATGTTTTCAACTGTGATTTTTGAGTCACTGTAAGTAGCTCTTTTAGAACAGCTTAGCTTGCTCACTGTGCACCAAGGAAAACTAAATTCATAGCACAGGAAAGTGTGCTATCTGGGTCATGTTTGCTCAGCTATGCCTCTCATATGTCTGAAGTCAAAACTCTATCTTCAGACTGAATATAAAGAAGTGAGTTATTATCTTGAGACTGTTCTTCACCTAGTCATTACTGGAAGCTGTATAACCAGATTCGTTCTCACTGCTAAAAGTACATCACATCATTTACACTAGCAGAGCTGAACAAGATGCAAAGGTAAGACATCAGAGATTCAACTACACAGCTCAAAAATTGTGGAATCCCTGTTTGCAAAGTTTTTTTTTTTTTTTTTATCCTTAGCATACTTTCTTTTGGAGGGGCTGTGTAGAATTTCTGGTAAATCTCTCCACCTCTTCTTCTTGTTCAACTATTTTTCTCTCTTGATCTCTCCTTGTCAATTGTCAAAACACAAGGTCCTAGCTAATTCTTTTCCCTTGTCTTATCTAGTAATAGGGATTATTCTAACTTACCTCCTTAGCAGTCATCCATTGCAAAGAAATAATGGAAAAGAAAAGAAGTTTCCTAGTTTCATACTATTACAACTGTCCATTTGCAGTAGCAGGTAGGCCAATGGAAACAAGACAGAAGACCACAGCTCATCTTAGTAAATGTTTTTGCTTCTGGAAATTTTTGTTACCTTAGTTCAAGGACTTTTTCTGCTTCTTTTCACCATTTTACTTTCTTAAAGATTTCTGACTTTTTTCCTTGTGCCTATATTGAACTTATTTTTAAACACAGTAATTTGCATACACATATACAAAAATTTATACTAATGACAGTCTATTGCCTCCTTTGAGTAAGTTTACCAAATACATTCAAAATGTTCAGAATTCAGGCAAGCAACATTATCTTGTTCTTATGTGGGGAAGCTTGTATTAATCCACATTTACCACTTTTAAGTGTATGCTCATACTCAGACATAAAATATTCAACATTCTGATAAGTCAATACTTGCTGTATAAAATATAGTGAGTTTAACATCTTGTCCTAGATTTTAAGAAATGCTCTTTTTGTGTATTCAACTTTGCATATACAAATAATTGAGCTTGAATCTCTGCATGCATAATTCATAACAGGCACAAATATTCTTTGGGTGATTAGATAACGGTTAATATTTGTGCTCACATTCACTTTAGGCACATGAATTCAGGTCAATGATTTGTGAGCACAAAATTAACTCAAATTGTGAAGGCAGGCAGACACATGTAAATCAGGCCTTGATTTTGCTGACTAATAGATGGTAGATTTGTTCCTGCAAGGTGCTGAGAACTTTAAGAAGTTTTGAGAGTCTGCTATTGCTCTTGTCATGGTTAGAAGTACAGAGTGATCAGCACCTTGCAGGACTGGGAACTAAGATGTCCCAAAAACATCCCTTGTGAACAGGCTCACTTTCAGGCTACAATTCAGAAAGCATATGTTTAACTTAAAGGGCAACTATAGTGTCATTGTAATGAATGGACTCACTTATGTGCTTTAAATTAACCACCTATTTAAGTACCTTGGTAAATCATAACAGTTTATTAAGATGTTTGTAATGGCAGAACAAGCCCATTAACATAAAAAAGGCAGAGGACATTCAGGAGAACTTAAAAGAAATTAACAATCGCACACTTGCTACAGAGTATTAAAGCTGCGGTCTTGGGTCACTCATCTTAATCCTCCTTGAGTTAGTGAAGAAAGGTCACTTTACTTCTGAATGAAGTCACAGAATGTTTTAATATGATTTAATTTTGTTTTATCTTTTCTAAGTAGAAGCAATAGGATATATTTAGAATTAAATAGCTATTTGTAAGAAAATTACAGTACATTGACTGAAAAATACTTCATATGGATCCTCTTAGTCTCTGACAGGAGACTCAACTGAACACACCAGGTTCTGTCACCCTGAGGCGCTGAACCAAGGGCTGAAGGTCCCAGGAGCTGCAGTTCTAGCTGAAGATCAGCTCCCCAACTCTGTAAGAAAGAAAGAAGAGAAAGAAATCCCGGTTGAAGCCAGCATTGTCAGACTTTCATAAACCCTGCTGCAGAGCCCAAAGTGAGATGAACTCCAGGAGTTTGGATGATAAGCAAACCAAAACAAGAAAAAAAAAAATTAAAACCTCTCCTTAACCTGTTCTATTCCTCACCATTCTTGCAGAATTATTTTAAAAGACCCTTCTAGAAAGAGTCTATTTAGTCAGAAGATCAGAAGCTGGAGACTGGTAACAGTAAGATATCCTTGAGTTTGTTTGTTTGTTTTTCCAGACTGTGTTCTATATATCTCAGTTATGTCTATAATAGTCTATTATTTACAATAATATATGCATATAAATATTTCATTATCTATTATATACACACATCAATTATATCTATAAGTAAAGGAAGATTACTACAAGAACTGATAACAGAGAAGAAATGTTAAGTGTGATCAGCACAAAATTAATTCCTTTGGTTGAATATGCGCCAACTTGCCACAGAAGATTGAAAGAAAATTCTTTAATGAATAATAACCTTAAATATGCCTATACACCATAAAAGCAAATTGAGATATAATGTGTGGATCAGGAACTTAATTAAAAATGTTGTAGTTGATCCCCAGTGTTCCTGTGCTATTGTGCAGTGTAATGGAGTTTGCATTCATGCTATTATGCTTAGTTAGCATACAACAGTTTTTGGTTGTTACTGTTGACTTTTTTTTTTCTGGTATTATTCTCAGTAATGAGTAAAGAAGGATTCTACGCTGCTGTAAATAAAAAGTCAAAGTCATTTTGCCAAACTGCATAGAACTCTATCCTGAACTTCAGTAATTATGAAAGAGAATAGACAGACCTTCAGGGAGGCAGAGAAACAGGAAGAGATCTGAACCACATAGTATAAAGATACATCAGCACCTGTCTGTCACTGATCGACCTCAGAAAATCTGGGTTTCTGTCCAGAGAAGAAGGAATTTTAGAACCTCTTTAAAAAGCATAGTGGAAGAAAGCCAACCCCTTCATTATTAATACAGTCTAGCTAGAAAAAGTCTCAGTGTTATAATATGGTGTTCAGCATATTAAACTATTCATTTTTTTCTTAAATGGAGGTCTGTGGAGGTCCTTGATTCTACTGAATATCTTTACATCTACTTATATATCATGAACTGTTGCAAGAAACCCTTTTGCAATGCAGATGAAGCCATTTTCTTTCCACAACAGCTATTTGTGAGAGGGCTTTTAATTGTATCTGAAAACTGTATCTTTGAAGATGTCTTGTCCTGGGAAAGCTGATTCTTACACATCAGTTACCCTTCCTCAAAGTCTGACTCATTTGCCCCACTGAAATTTCTGCTATTTCAGATATTTCAATTGAGTGAATGTCAAATTATTCTTTTTTTTAACCTTGGATGCATACACATAGATTTAATTTATTTTCTTGATTACCACTTCTGATTTTGACATATTTCTCTTACACTAAAAGTAAACTGGATTGCTTTACCAAATTTAAATTATGATTGGTAAACTACATAAAATAGAAAGAAACAGTATGTTTTTTATAAAGCTCTGTAAGACAAAGAATGCCAATAAGTCCTATGTGACTGCATTGAGCTCATCAGGATGATTAAAACATAATCTCTTCTCAAACTATCCTTTTAAGGCTGCCTTCTCTACTAGAGTTGGACAAAGCAGATTTGAATGACTTAATTCAGCTGCTGAAGAGCTCGCTATAACAGAGGAGAGTTTTCAGCTGGTGCATGTAGGCAAGACTTGCCACACACAAGCCATGTTTGGTCTCAACTGCTTGGAGGAAGTTCCAAAGGCAGATGAAGGTGAAGGTTGGAATGAAGCCAGGTTGAATGGGGTTGGATTCTATGATTCTATGATTATCATCAAAGAATGGCAGTTTGCTCTGTATTATGTGTGTGTGGAATTCTTCCTGAAAGAAAAGTCAGGTAGGTTAATACATTTTCCCTTGAGAATATATGTAAAACTTCAATGTTTTACGTCTGTTGTATCAGAAGTTTCTAATGGCAAAAATGATCGACTAATATCAAACAGTTAATTTAATCTGACCCTTAGCTTAATTTCTCATGTACCTTGGATACACCTATAGATTTTGGTTGTGTTTGTGATGGGAAGGGACTATTGTTCAGACGACCTGAAAGGAGCATGTCTTAATCTCTATATGAAAATGCTGGAATCACTGCATATTTTAAGTTCTCAAACAACTGGCAACATTTTTTTTGCTTACAGAATGGCAAAGGCTTGGATTTTGAAGCTGCTAACCTGACACTTTTCAATAGTATGAATTCCTCTATTTTTTTTTTTCCTATGTGCTGCCTGAATAATTTCGAACCAGTCATTTCAGGTTTTTGTGCCTTGGTCTCCCTACTTTTTTGAATTGGTTTGATATTGGCCTACTTTATATGAAGTACTATCTTGTAGATAGGAATTATAAACTATTTTTGCTGTAGTCAGCAACATAATGGTCAGCCCATTATCACCAAAGCAGTAAGAAAATCTGAGGATGAAGTTAGATACCTATTTTTCCTTACTTGTGTTGGCTCCTGGTGAATTCAGTGGTAAAGCACCAACTGGCAAACAGCTGAAGAACAGTTTAGCTACCATGCAGTGTATCAGATGCTGAAATGTGATGCTATGTGGCAGAAGTTTCTCACTAAACAGCATTGTCACACAGCATACACAGATGCATGAATTGAAAGGGACCCAGAGAGCCTAAGCTGGCAGGAGCAATATATTTAACTCAATTTGGACAGCTCATAATTAAGGCAAATATTTTTAATCATGAATATTTCTGTTGCCTCTTTTAGAGCAAACATTGCATTTTCATTTGTAGATTCAACTTTGATTCTATTGAAGACACTGGGAATTTTATCACAGTCTTAGTGGATCTTTAATGAATCGATCTTAAAATCACTAACATTTTAGAAAACAAAGCTCAATTCAACAGCTCTTAATTTTATGAGTAACTCACAAAGGTAAACATATTAATACCAATGTGATTATTCTGGATAACATTATTAAAGTGTCTAAAACAAGTGAAAAATTAATTCCCACTGTTTTCTGTCAAGGTTAGATATCTCAATAGAAGGTCTTATTAGAATTTAATCTCCTTGTCTTCATGTTTAAATGCATTTCAAAATCTGTCTCTGTCTGCAGCCATAAGACTTACAGCAGTACAACTTGACATCACAATCCTGGCATTTCTTGTCAGATAGCCATACAAATATATGATCCTTTTGTTTTCATCTCTATTTTCAGAAAGACAGACATTATTTTCATTATGCATATGGATTAGCCTTGGAATTCAGTTTGGTGACCCTCTGCAAAAGCCTTGAGAATGCCTCTGCCTGCACTCTCTTCTGTAAGGATGTCAGAGTGTGAATTAAGTGTTCTAGTTTGTTTTAATAGCTGTAAAAGGCTGAATGGAAGTAGACTTTGTACTGTTTTTATGACTAATGTGGGAAACTAGCCAAAGAGAGTTCTGAAAGGTTAGAATGACTTTGATAGTGTTGGTGCCTAATAATTGCATAGAATATTAATGTGACAAACAGGTGCTTTGTAAAGTCCGTCTTTAAAGGAGGTAGGGACTGACTAGAAGGAAAAGGTATTTCAAAGACTTAGTCTAAATAATTTCACTGCTTATAATTCCTTGCCACTGGTTTCCAAAGGCAATGATTACATTTCATTGTAATATTTTGCAAATAATAGCTCTATAGATATTTTACAAGGTATGTTACCAGTGTGCA
The DNA here is from genome assembly GCA_009806455.1 of Tetrax tetrax. NCBI lineage: Eukaryota > Metazoa > Chordata > Aves > Otidiformes > Otididae > Tetrax > Tetrax tetrax. The sequence continues at coordinate 290,617 of WHYT01017414.1, read as the reverse complement.
CAAACACTAAACTGTGATTGAAGTAATTTTGATTTTGATTTAATTTGACATGTCGGGAGCCTTGTCTCAACATGTGTTACTGTGTAATCATTTAGCCAGTGTGAGTTGAATCTAAAAGCCAATTTTATACCTGCACTAAAACCTTGACTGTGCAACAGAACCTAGACACTGGCACAATTATTTCATTTTGGTTCTAGTGACAAATTAAAACTGACAAAGGAGAAAGAAAATTAACAAACTTTGAAATGGAAGTATGTACAGTCTAATGGATTAATCTCTAAATTCACCTGCCATCTTTCTGTTTCTGCAACAAACCTGGGGAAAAAGAGCTAATGAAGTAAGGTGAACATGGAAGATTTCCACAGGACTCAAGCACAATGGTATAATTAAGAACCTACCCATTTTCCCAATGTTAGCTCAATTTAGCCACAAGTATTTACTGGAGTTAAAATGCAGTCTACAAAGACTCACGCCAGTCATAGGTTCTTAAAGGTTAATTACTTGAAGAATTATAGAGCTTATTAAATAAAATCGCTGACCTATATCATAAGCTATAGGTTGCATTAGATAATATGACAATGAATAGTTTGGTTAGCTACAACTGATGCTGATTTTAGATTTTTTAAACTTATAAATATTAGGCATGGTGTGGCTATAATTTTCATAAACATCCTTATCAATAAAATTATGTGGGGACAGAATGTCTTTGCTTTTCTTGGGAAGTTTCCAACACCAGAGCAAATTCTTACTTGTCTCTCTGGTCACAGACACATGTATTGCTCTCATGTGTTTGTCTCTCTTGCTTTTTAAATTTACATAAAGTGTTCCATACTCTAGTAAGCCACTTGATTTTTGCTGCCTATTAATTTTGATATTTTGCTCCTCTGTTTGCCCTTTCTCTCAGTCTTTCACTTTCATCATACTCTAGTGGTTCCAGCTTTAGAGTCAATTACCTTTACTTCAGAATCCTTTACATAAAGATCTATCTTTCTTTTTGTCTTGAGAAAATGAACAGTGATTAGAAAGATGAATGTCAAGGTTCCTCATTTTCTAATTTGCTTCTGGAAGTGTGTCATTCCATCATAATTCCAGTTCTCTAGACTTAAAAGCAGCATCATGAAGTAGTGCTTGGTTGTGCAGTGCTCAGGCTTTCAGTCAGAGGCTTTTTCCTAATATTCTCTTAACACTGCCTTTTAAAAATAGTTTAACTATCTTCTGCAATATGTGCCTCATCACTAGATAGACACACTTATGTAGGTTTCAGTTATGATTGGCTTTCTAAATAGGTTCAGGAAAAAATAACTTCATGAGCAATGAAGGAGTAGCAAAGAGGACAAGTTCTAAAACAGAAAGGGAAACCCTAGGATAAAGTAAGAAACTGTGGGTTGCCCAACAAATTTCAGCTGTCTGATAACTGTTGAATACTGCTAAATTTCCGCAAAACGATCAGTGTGGATTTGCACGTGGCTCAGTCAAATAGTAATTTTGCATGTAGACGTAAAAATGTATGTCAGCATGAAACTTACAGTTATACTTTAATATCACAGCATTGCTGTATAATGGCATTCAGCAAGTTGATTTGTTTGCCATTAATGTATGATATTTTAATGTAATTTTACTGGTATCCCTGAAGTAAGATAACTCGCGCTTTTCCTTATATTCTCATTGACTTTTTTTTTTTCTGTTTAAGCAGTAGATTCTTTGATTAAAAACCATCTCCCTATACCGTTTTATAATTCTAAAGACAGTTACTTTGGGGTATTTTTAATTTTTTTTTCTGTTTATTTTAATTCATGATTAACCTAAGTATTTGATACAAAGTTACATTGTCTGGTAACAGTAACAACTCATAGTTTTTCATCTAGAATGACAGTACTCTGTTTTACAGCAAGCTGCACATTTTAATTACGCATCAGTCTGGCAATTCAAGTCATGAACAACAAAAATAAATCACGCTGCTGCTTAGGCAAGACATTGTCATTTTATTGTAATAAATATGCATTTGTTATAGTACTGGAAATAAGAAAGCAATGACTACGTCAAGAGTAATGAGCAGCCAAGGTAATCTCAAGTTTTTAGTGTATATGTGGCTGGATCAGAAGGCACAGAAGCACACTAAGTTCAAAGTTGGTCTCTACATTGGTCATGGTCTGAAAACCTGTGAGAGGGTTTGCAGATATCTTGGAGTTGATGCTTCTTTTGCTAGTTCAGGTGGCACATTAGCAATATGCCTAACACACACTGGTGCACCTAGGTTCCTTCCAGAAAGTTGCTCCTGAAGGATAAAATTAAGTTGCCTATTAGCATCAGTATTGAAACGCTTTGTCCATGAAGTGAGACTCCTATGTTCTCCTTGGCCTAAGGATCTTAAAATCTATGGCTTTTGCATTTCAGCAGAGTACTTGATTGAGACAGAAGCTAGATTTTCCTTCAGAGATAAGGATGCTAAACCACAGGAATCTAATATACATAAATTTTAGTTCTTTCCAGAGATATTGTACATGTATTTTACATGGATATTTTGTTTAGAGACTTTTTTTTATCTGCCTCATAAACTCAAATGCCTATTTGTCTTCATTTTTTCAAGGAAAAATCTTTATTCTTGGCAAAAATTCACACCAAAACAAACACCTTGCAATATTTGTGAAGGCCTTAATCGTATCTTCTTTGGCTCATTGTTTCTAATGTTCCTTTCAGGTTTGCAAGGCTTAGATGACTAAAACAAGCATTTAAGGATACAAAAATTACAGATTAATTAATCACAATCAGGTTTATTTTGCAAGAAAAATAAGGATCATTTTCTCTTGCTTTTTGATGTATTACCAATGGCCCTTCTGTTCTTCAATATCCTCCTCAGACTTTAGAGACAATTTTTCCTTATGTTTTTCAAAGTAACTGGATCTCATTTAAAAATTCACAGCATTTAGATTTTATCATATTGCTTTTGTATTTTTCATGGCCGGCATGACACAATCTATTCTTGCTTATCTGGAGTAAGGTGATCTTTATAATCTTATTCTGAAAACCACTCTGAAAGCCAACATACTGCATGATCAAACTTGTTCAAAATCTGGTATGTCCAGTCAGTAGTGTGCCCAACATAGAAATCCTGCTCAGCTGGATCTTTCCAGTTTTCTTATTTGACTGTGCTTTTTTTTTTTTCCTTGAGTAAATCATCATCCCCATTAGGTTGGTACTGACATCAGGGTCAACTCTTGCCCTGTACTACTCCTGGGCAATTAGAAAATGGAAGGCAAGTGAGCAGAAGAATAGTAAACACTGGAATTGGTAGCTGACCTGTACTCTCCAACTTGAATGTTAAATTTTTGTAACCTAGTGTCATGACAAATGAAAAAGGGTAAAAAATAGCATATAAAATTAAAACCAAGTCTACCAGAAGTTCTATCCACATTAGTATTCCAACAGTTCCCTGGTGAAGATTATAAGAGTTTTGGGGAAAATACTGAAAAATCAACATCTTCTGATGTCCTCTCCCAGCTTCCAGAATCAGAGGTATAACACACACATGCCAGCAGCCTTGTATCTAAGAAAGGAAGAGCTGTTTTCTATTAGAAATAAACTCTAAATATTGTATTGATTTCAGATTTTGGGACAAGAGAGGACCATTATAATAACTTACTTTGACTTCTTGAATAATACAGGTCATCAAACATCATAGTGTAATTCCTCAGTTATGCTTTTTAAAAGCTTTGATCTTGATTTCAACTATAAAGCTATAAACACATTTCATTGGTCCTCATGTGTATATATATGTATTAGTGACTAATTACTTACATACAAGAATTGCCCATTTTCATTTTATGTCCTTGTTTAGACAAACTTCACACTCACACTGGCACCTCATTTCATTATTTCCTTGTAAAGTCCAGGAGTCAATTGTAGTATTCACCACTGGCTTTTGACTCATAGTTTTCCATTTTCCTGGTATTTATTTCCCTTCGAGTCCACTTTCCACAATTTTACTGTCTTACCACCTTTGCTTATCATCTTTGTTTCAGATTCGATGTTGTTTTCTGCCTCCTGATCTTCACTTCCCATTGCTTTCCAAGCATATACACTTTTCTTCCTTGCTGTCTTAGTAGAAACACTGTGAACACAGCTGTGAACACAGCTACATGAGACAAGTTGCTGTTTCAGTTTCTAATGGCACAGTAGCTAGGAGCAGCTATTGAAGGGAAAAATTGTTTGGGTTTGAAACTCTGAACTGAAGAAAGCTCAAAATGTTTGGAAACATAGAGGCCAAAGTTCAGATTTCTCCTGAGCAAAAACTGCCATGTTTTAAAAAGCTGAATTTATTTACTGGATCTTAAGTTTCTGGAACCTGCAAGTCTTAATGCAATAATGTATTATTTCAATATTAAAAAAAAATTCCCTTTTAAAAAATAATTTAGTGAAAATTATACAAAAAATATTAACATTAGGGAAGTGAGTAGCTTCATGAACAACTGAAGGTAGTGAGGAAACACATCTTCCTTTCTCAATAGCAGAGAAGAATTGGGGAATTGCTCTGGACTTCAGACTGAAGTAAATTTCCACAGTCTTAGAGGACTGACACTGGAGAGATCAGGTTTGGCAGGTTTTTTTTTCTGGCTCAGATCCATACCCTGAATGCTACCCTTTTTGAACATACAGGACTTTCTTGATAGAACACTCTGCCTACGCAAAACCTAGGGCAGACTTTGTTTGTGACTCAGAGATACAGGAACAGGAAAGGTTAATGACAAGGAGCAGTGAGCAGGAAGCTAATAAAAGCTTTTCTTTCATTATTATTTTTTTTCTGCAACTGCAATAGAAATTAAATTAGTATCCACCTCTAATTTAATGAATATCAAGTGCAATAATACTTGGACTAAACTATATTCTGAACAGCTAATAGAAATGACAAAACCTACAGATAGATCAGACAGGACAGCTGTATGAGATTTTCTCTAAGCTAGCGAAAAACTATCTGGAGTATTGCTTCATTGTAAAATGAAGGCATTCTTATACTATGGTAGGCAGTTTTATGCTGGAAATATCTAAGGGTTTTTTTTTTTTTTTGTGAATGAGCTAATAGGCAGAACAGTATTTCCTGTTAATATACAGGTCCCCTCCCCCACCCCTGTTAATATACAACAAGCCGGCTGCTTGCTGTGGATCGCATTCTGAGGCTGCTCTGCCTCACCCACCAGTCTAGAAAGGATTTAGATGCTTAGCACAGGCCTCTAAATTAACTAGGTTTCCAAGATTTAGGTATTAAGGTACACAGCATTTCAGTTTTGAAGTCCCTTGGTGAATTTTGCATATTGCCTTTTCCTGTTAAGATGTGTAATTTAGCAGCTTCTCCAGGAAACAGATATTTACCATTCTGGCTTCAGTTTTGAGTCTGCTAGATCCCAGTGGTAGAATAGCTCAAATAGTGGAACAAGGTATTTAGTGTTTAATAGAAGTGGTTAATGAAAACATGGCACCTGTAATGAAAATCCAAAGAAGCTGAACAGACAAGCCTATGCTTGTCAAAGGAAATTATTACATGAGCCTAGGCCACTTAAATCTACCCTAATTTTGGTGGATGCAGCTTCTCCGAAGCTTCTTGAAGATCAAATCTAATTGAACAAATAGTAGTAACATCCACCTGAGCATGTGTTAGTTTCTGCATGTGAAAGCCAATAGTGGCTTCTGCCAGGCTGAGGAAGATGCATCAATCTATCTTTTCACTTAGTATGTTTTAAAAAAGTTAATGTAGGTTTGCATTTAAGAATTTCAAGAGTCAGTTTCTTAGAATGAAAGAATGAAGTCTTTTGCAGGTAGTTCAAATTTTGAAAGATTGATATAATGGACATTCATGGGAAATCTATTCAGTCTAATTTATTTTCACCATTAAGTTTTATTTCTTAATCTGAATTTCAGATATGATTCTATGCTATTAAAACCTGTGGACATTGCTTCTTATTCTGTCTAACATGGACATGAAAAACAAACTAAACACTTACTGAGGAGATCTTATAGTGGTCTTCTAGTACCTCAAGGGGGCCTGCAGGAAAGATGGGGAAAAACTCTTTAGCAGGGTCTGCTGTGATAGGACAAGGGGTAATGGTTTTAAAACAGAGGGAGGTAGATTCAGATTAGACATTAGGAAAGAATTTTTACAACGAGGGTGGTAGCACACTGGAACAGGTTGCCCAGAGAGGTGGTGAGGATGCCTCATCCCTGGAAACATTCAAGGCCAGGTTGGATAAGGCTCTGAGCAACCTGATCTAGTTGGGATGTCCCTGCTCCTTGCACGGGGATTGGACTAGATGACCTTTGAAAGTCCCTTCCAACCCTAACCATTCTATGATTCTGTGATTTTACCATTTGTTACATATTTGCAGACTTTAATAATTTTCATCTTTCTTTTCCACTTCTACCCTTTTAAGTTTTTTTTAGTATTTTTTAAACATCTGGTCCTCACAGACCTATTTTCTAAACCTCTAATCATTGTCATTGCTCTTTCCTAAACTCTTCCTAAAATGTGAATGTTATTTGATAATTTTCTTGTTTGGGAAGTATATTTGCTTTATTAACCTTTATACATCCAATTATGACACTATACAGCTGCATTTAGGAAGGGAATAACAGAGAGATTTTTAATTGGACATCTTTAGTGAGAGACAGACATCCTGTACCATGTAACTGTTTCAAAATGTGTTTGTTGTGTAGGTATATCCTACTACCCTTATTTGAAAGGTAGAAGTCTGCACTGAAGACATACGGTGAGATCCAGTGCCAGATCACTGTGCTGATGGCTAGATATGATTCTGATGCAACTTCCTAGACACGAGTCGCATGGCTGATATTTAGATAAAGATAATATTTTTGTGTCTAAAATCTCTGCCTTTTTCTTCTCTTGTTGCTGAACCAGTGAATCCTAAGTCATCTTCTCCAACTAATGTCAACATGTGCTGCAATCATCAATTTTATTTTTCCATATGCTAATTATGACACCTATATTTCTGGTTTTAGAAATTGTTTTACAATCATACAATGTACCTAAAATAATGTAGAATAATGGAAATGGATCAGTAATTTTCCCTCTCACTATTTTACTCTCAAAAACTTTTAATTTAACCATAACAGGAACAAGTAGGAAAAAATAAGTTATATTAATATAGGATCACTTTTCTTAAAGAAGTTCTGAGAGCTCATGATATGATAAAATTAGATAAGGAAAGCTCTATTTTATATCAATACAGTGAAACACTGCATAGTAAGGCAAATAATTTAATAATTCATCCTTGACTGACATTTTCATTTAGTGCTCAGGACATAAAGCCAGAGAAGTCTGGCTTTAGTATTTATTCTGATAACCTGCTTTTAATAGTAAAGACTCAATTCTTCAAAGAAAAGATGGCCTATTTTTCTAGGAGTCTCTAGTGGTTCTGCCTGACTTGCTTTGCTGACAATTATACAACTTCCATTTTCAGTAAACCTTCAAATTTAAAGTCTTTTAAAGTTTTCCAAGTTAACTTTCCTGTATCACTAATAAATAATAAGAGTTTAGGGAGAACATTTACAAGGTATTTAAATAACTTAAGAATTCAATTGATTTAGATGCTTAAGTCCCTTGATGATCTGAGTCTTAGAGTCAGGATTAACAAAAGTATTTTTTTAAGAATTCAGATAGGTACTTAGTGATAATACAAATAAAATATATTAAGCACGTCACACTTCTTTAAGAATTTTTGAAAATTCTCCTACTAGCTAATGCATGTTTAGATGATTAAATAATGTTGTAACTGGGGTTTTGTGGCAGATGTAGGAACAGGGTTCTTGTTGTTTAGGATTTTACCATGAACCTTATTCTTTTATAAGAAAAAGAAGTTGTCATAGGGAATGAAATTTTCTGTTTTATAAACTCATTTCAGGCATATCTTACCAATAAAATGTGAAAAACATTGGCAAAAACTGACTTTGAAATGATAATCTCCTCTATAAATATATGAGAAATACTTTATGGCACTAAGTGCTTTGTAATTTTTTTCCTTCCTTTTTCTAAGTGCTAGGATACAATTTAGTCACATAACTGAGCGGCTCATATCTCCTTTGACACACATCTTTTCAAGGCCAACTCTTAACTATTTTAACAATATCAGCAATAAATGTTAGAACTGACAAGTCACTTTCTATAACAGAGAGGTCATCAAATGTTTAGGTAGTGGCTAAAAATCACTGTGTCTTTGTCTATGAACACAAAGGAAGGAAATGTTTTAGGCAGAGCTTCTGTTACAGCTTGAGTTCATGTATTTTCAAAGTAGAAGGCTTTAAATGAATAACGGACAATCTTAATGGAGTTTAGGGCCTCATCACTTAAATGATCCGCAGTTCTCCGGACACCTTAGTTACATTTTTCATCTGTGATGTACAATATACTCATAGTAAGGTGGAAGTTAACATTAAGAACTTCAGAAAGACGTTTAATTTCATTCTATGTCAAGATATTTCTGTCCTGAAAGATTGCATTTTCTTTCCTTTTCACTTTCAATATACATTTAACTCTTTCTCAAAATTATCGCCCTTCTGCGATAGTTTCTTAATAAAAGTATTACCTGCATAGTATTGGAAATAGTTAACAGTCTTCTACCTGCAAAATGTGTTCTTTATAGACTATACTATTTCAAAAAAGTAAGTAATGTTGCTGTTAATAATAACTGTTAATATTATTTTTTTAAAAAAAGCAAACAACAAAACAATATATATTTGTTCTGGTTTTGAACTACGACAATATTTAAAAAAGGTCTTGGTTTATGTAGTTCCTTAAGTTCTATTCATTAATTTAAACAGTTTCAATTTTATCCCAGAAATTAGATAGAAAGCAATAGGAAATTACATTTCAAACCATAGTTTCAATTTTCTATTTTCACTCTGCAATACTCCTGTTTGCTATAACCACTCAAAATGCCAAATGAGTCCTAAATCCTTTTGGCTACCAGGTCACTGCTTACTGTGATGCTGATTTAGCACTTCAGAGAGCAACAGAGTTCAGACATTATTTATACTCACAGAAAAAGCCTTCACGCTTTGCTAACTCACAGGTTAAGTTATAAATGCCTCACCAAGCTCTGTGCTGCTGGTATTTTCTTGGGATGTGTGAATTTTATTAAAAAAAAAAAACAAAAACAAAAACAAAAAAACCCAAACAAACAAAACAGGAAAGAAAAGAAAAAGCAAAGGCTCTGTTCTAGGAAATTAAGAATTCCAAAGACCATCCCCTCATGATTAATAAGATGACTAACAAGACTTTGCCCAGTCTGATCTCCATCTTAAGAAATCCCATAGCAAGTGCTTTGCATAACAGTGGTGAAAAACACAAGCTTCCAAGGGCCCATGAGAGATATGAGCAGGAGTAGTCATCTGGAACAGAGAGGGTAGTAGGCAAAGAGGTGATTCCAATATGGACGAGTGACGTTATACAACATTCTTGTTCTTCTGGCAACCCTTTGTTGGAGGCAATTCTGATGAACAAAAAAGCATGATTTATCTGTTTGTTTGGTTTTGGTTTTTTTTTTTTTTTAATGACATATTTGGGCACATAGAATGTAGAATCATAGAATACCCTGAGTTGGAAGGGACCTATAAGAATCATCGAGTCCAACTCCTGAAATGTACATTTTGCAATCAGTAGATTCCCAAATGGGTGGATTTATTAGTCATGACTAAATGTTTCCATGTGATACTAAGATTTACAAGACTATTTAAGAACAAATGACTTTTTTATGCACATACTTTTTATGCGTATCTAGACAGACAGATCTAATAAACTCTGACAGAAAACTGGGTCCCTGTCTTACATTTTTAACATCTATAAATGGTAACAAAACCACCACTATTCTATTCAGGAAGTAAGAAACTATTTATACTGATAATGAAGTGTGTATTTACCAAATCAAAAGCTCTTAAGAGTTTTAATTTCTAAAATACATAGTTTATATATTAGACTTCATATATTAGATAATGTACCTATCTCATCTACATTAGCTCAGTCTAACTGTCTGGTTAATTGCATTTCTTTGCCATATGTGTTTCATTCTTACAGCACACCAGGAGGACTGAGATGTCTCCAGTCTATATCGCACACAAATTACAAACTGCGGAGATTATACCAATAGAGACTTTTAAGGATCATTCAGGCTCTTTTCTACAATTGGTTGTTTTCCTTCAAGCAACAGAAGTAGTGTTCTGCTAAATCCCAAGGAGCATTTATTTCAGGTATGAATATTTCAGGATTTCGGAAAAAGGAAAGGAATATCTATCAACATGACCTACTGCAGAAATGCAGAAGCACAGGTGTTGAATCACATGAGAAGCATCTGCTGGACCAGCTGTTGCCACCATTTCAGTGCAAGCTGGTGCCCAGGAGTATTTTTTCCTGCAGTTTTGTTTGTTCATTTGGGGAGAATGATGGGTGATTGACTGCCAAGCTCAGATGTGATTATTGTATTAAAGAGTGATTTTGTTGACCTCAGGTGTACCATCTTGTTAGTGACTCCCATGATTGGACTGCTGCCAAGACGTGTTTGCTGGGAAGTGGACAGATTTACTGACTGGGACAAGAGGGAAAATAGTCTGTTTATTACAGTGGAGAATCTATACGAGCTGTTAACCAAGATATTATAGCAGAGATGGCTAAATAGTCATGATAGCCAAAACCCAATAATAATTACTAACATTTGGTTTAATTTTAATTCACTAAGTGAGAAAAACACCTCAGCAGTACTTTCTTTTCAGCTAAGAAGGATGAGATGAAGTAGAATCTGATTTCTCTGAACCATTAGGCATCTGCAACTGCCCTGGAATGTAGTTATATAGGTATACGGCTAGCATTTCAGAAAATCGGGCACTTGGTGTTTTATTTCTATTCATAGAAAGCTGTGACAGAAAGGCATGACTGAGACACTTGGAATACACGAAAAGTGTTCAAGAGCATCATATTCCTTATAGGATGATGCAGGGAGCTTTCATAGCATTAAGTGATTATGCAGGAAATAGGCCACAGATTGATAACCAGTCAGAGCAGAACTTTTTTTTTAACTTTTACTAACCGTTTATGAACAACAGAGAAAAAAAAGCCTTAAGTGTTGCAATACTTAATGTGGCAGTGCCTTATATTTATATATTTTATATTATAGTGGGAAATTCAGTTTTTTTCTAGTATATTTCAGAATATATACCTTAAAACAGCATCTTTTAATTGCAAAATCCCAATCCTGCAATTAAATTGTAAAGTAGTGTAAGATTTTGTATTCCACCTCATCTTGCAGAAGACGTTTCATGTTTCAGAGTTTCATGTTTCAGAACTTCATATTTAAACTCCATTTACACACTACTAAGAAGTCAGTTTTGCAGGTGTAATGACAAAACCATCTCAATGAGTTTATGCGTTAATTCTCACAGGCTGTTACCGCTGAGTTATGTATTGCTCGGACTGAAGCTTCCATTAATATCAATAGCATGAGAACTATGGGTTATGTTGCTGTGAAGATGTCTTTTGCAAACAGCTAACCAGTGAGGTCATGAAATTCATTTTACGATGGCTTACTCAAGCAACTGATGAGGCCAATAGTTTAGCTCTTCTCATTAGTGTTGGCTTTAAACCTTTGTCACCAGCAGTGAAAGCTAAATGTTTAGTTTAAATAGACACCCAATTCCCTCCATTAATGCATTTTCAGTACATACTTGTAATGCTCTGTTTAGGTTATGTTACTTTTGCAGATGCATTCTCCACACTTGGATGTTAGATGTTTTAATATCTTTAATAAAATGTTCTATAAACATCATTACTAAACGGCGAGTCAGATAGCAAACTGCAAGAGAAGTGTTTACGCTGTCAAGGTCGTAGTCTAAACAATTTATAACAGTTGTAAATATTTAATATGGGTGAGTGTGTGAGAACATACTTAGGGCTCTTCACAGTTCTGTTTCAGCTTTTTCAGTGGAATTATTTCATTCAAAATTATTTCTTCTAGGATAAGGTTTTGCATGGACTCCGGCAGAGCATTGCTTACCTATACTCTGTTGTGCTCAGTCCATGTTGTTTCTTAGTAGATATTACTTCAGGTCTATTAAGATCACATAGAAGCAAAGATATTTTTTTTTTTTTCCAATCTGTCAGTGGTCAGTCTCAGTCTGCAATCTGAAAGTCACTTTGCATTCTATGCCATGGTTTTCAAAGATCATATTGCAACAGCACAAGCTTCTTTCTCTTTTGCCTGTGCTGTCTGGAATAGGTTCCATAGAGGTGTATTTTGACAACTGCTAGGAAGATAGGATTCCAAATAAATGTGGGAGCTGAAGTGTCAGATTCCTCTGGAAGGTAGCAGGAGATTTGTCATTGGTTTCATGAGAGTTAGAGGTTCATCCAGGGAGAATATGTTTTGAGGTAATTAGTAATGTTTTCACACTTTTAACTTTATACTAATGGTATTTCAAGCATAGCTATTCTCTTGGGGTAATAATGGTGAAACTAGGAACTATCCTTTTTTTTTGTTTTCTGTTCCTCATACATAATGGTTAAAACATATACATTGATCTTTCAATCAAATATTGTTCATGCATACATCAGTCTTCTATTCATCATGTCTAGTCTCCATTGCATGTATGAACCTCAACCTAGCAAACAATACTTCATTATTATCCATTCACTGCACATTTGATGCCTCCTGAAAGCACCTTTACACTCGTTTATTAAATTTTACCTGTTTATTATTAAATACCAATAATATTCTGCAGTTAAACAATTTCTGACATATAACCTACCTTGTAATGCTTTTCAAAATGGATATTGAGTTCCTGTAATACAGACATTTATCCCAGCTATTCTTGGAGATGTGAATTGTCAATCAAAAACAAACCTAGCTTAATTTCTGTAGCTATTTTCTTCTGTAGCTCTTTCTCTCACCTCAATGTAAAGGCTTTTTAACCTACACTAACAAGGTGTTATTTTATCTTTCTCCACTGGAGTATCTCTATGATTACTAGAGATTCTAAGATATCCACTGTCTCTCCACTATATATGCTGTATAAGCTATGCTTTCCTTCAGCTTCATGAAACATCCACCAGGTGTCTGGATAATGCATTGACTTAAAGCAGCTCTCTATCTATGTAGATACACTGGGAGTAGTATTAGTATTCTTTGCAATTTCTCAGATGCTTCAGGCTTTTTGAACAGTAACATTTTCATAACATCAAGAAAATAAATACTAATTGTTTTGGAGAGTTTTATATCCTGTGGAATTTACTAGTGTAGACTTATATAAGCCAAACATAGCAAATGGAATATTGTTTTAGCATAGGCCTCTGGAACATTTCTTAGACATGACCCAAGAACATATCTTTCAGAGATCCAGATGTGTTATCTTGCTGAACCACAGTAGCTTGATAAGTCTTCTGCAAATAAAGAGAAGTACTATCCATTTAATTTATTGTGAAAAGCTACGATAGTTATTTGTCCATATCCAGTGTCTCTATTGCATTGTTTTCATATTAAGGAGCTAAAATTGGAGTTATGGCTGTAGTCTTGATTTCAGTGGTTCCATCCTTTAGAGAATTCAATAGACCAGCCAGCAGTTGTTCCTGAGATGTTTTGTACTGTGTACATTTATCAAGTACACGGTTTTAATTTCTTGTCTTCTAAACTATATTCTTAGGCGACTGTTCCTTTTAGTCTGCTTGGATGAAGCACTAGGCATATGCCCAGCAACTGTAATTACTAAAGAAATATTTAATTTCCTTTACCAGTTTTATATTTAGTCCAATATGAGAATCTGTAAGGCAATGTAGCTAGTATCCTATTTATTACCTGATGTGCAGAACAGGAGAATCCAACATCCAGTTTTACTTGTCAGTACTGACATTCACACCTAGCATAACGAAATCTGTCTGTCTGTATACTGGCTGTGAATGTCTTTAGTCATAGCTAATTTCTGCTTATCAATGAGTTTAACTCCTTGCCTATTTCGCTTAGAAACTACTAAGCTATTGAGGAAGAACAATTGCTTTCTTAAGGGGGATAAGAGGAAAAAAAAAAAAAAGAAAAGAGAAGTAATTATTTTTGTCTCCTGTAGAAGGAATTGGAAAAAGTTTGTATACTTGTCCTGGTTCTGGCTAGGATAGAGTTAATATTCACCTGAGCTGGGTGGAGAACTGAAGCTGGTAGCCCCTATGGCTGGGATAATTAACTAGCTAACAGCTGGGGTTAATTTAGCCAAATTAGCCAAAGGGCTATTCCATCCCATCTGACATCATGCTCAAGTGAGGAGGGTGCTGAAGGGAGTCTCCTGTCACTTGGAAGAAACTAGGTGTGGAGATTTGTTGTAAGGCATTGTACTATATTTGTATTCCATCACTGTTGTGTTTTCTTTTGTCATTGCTGTTAAATTTACTTTGTGTTCAATCTCAGCCCACGTGGTTTTTTGTTTGTTTACCAATTCTCCCCCTGTTCTCTCGGAGGGTGGGGGGAGTGGGAGAGAGACTGCGTAGTCTGGTCCCAACTGAGGCTGAACTACAACAATATTGTAAGAAGAAACAGTTACTCTTGAATCATGTCTTAAAGGAAAAAAAATCAGAAATTTCTAGTCTTGATTTTCCTGTATTCATCAAATAAGGTAGATATTCTGAAAAAATCTAGGAGTCTTGTCAATCTGAGTTAAGGAGTTGGAACAGTTAAATATTTTGGAGGATTCTTCTTCCAGTTGTAACTGGAATACTAGACATTAATGTTAAACACATGCAAGATTAATGTGAAAGGATATCCAAAAAAGTTATTATTGTTTTGCCTTTTAATTTATTATGACTTTTTAAAAAAATATTCTACGTGTGGTGTTATTAGGAATTTTTTTTAGCCATTGATATCATTTCAGGTGAAAAGATCAAGGTTCAAGAGACTTGAACTTCCCAGAGCCGCCATCTTTATTTCTTTTGGCAAAAGCAATATTTCTTTTTATTTTTGTGTCTAAAACTATTCACCTTACAACTAGATAAACATAAGTATGTTTTTCAATCATAAAGGAAATGTTTATCATTTGGCATGCTCTAGGATAATTTTGTACATAGTCTGTTTCACTTGCTGTCTTAGAGTTTCCGCAGCATTCTCCATATTATTCATATCAGGCTTTGTAAACCTGTCCACTTACCATCTTCAGGACATAAGCAAAAACCTCTCTCTCCTGCCATTGGTAGCCTGATCGGAAGCCGAGGGTGAGGCCTGCACCTCCCCTCTCTCTACCCACACTGTTGTTTTGTTTTTCTCTTAAATATGTTATAACAGACATGTTATTACCATCACCAATTGGCTTGGTCCTGGCCAGCGACGGGTCTGCCCTAGATCCCTCTGGGTTCACTGGACAAAGATTAAGCTTCTATCAGCTTCTCGCAGAAGCTACCCCGGTAGCCCACCCCACCTCACCACCAAACCTCAACACAAATCTCCCTGCTCAAGCAGTGCACATAGGGTCAGTTGCTCCAGACCTTCTGAATAGCTGCCATGTCCTCTGTATTAGCTATCCTCCAACCCCTGCAAACTTGTTGAGAGTGCTCTCCACTTCAAGTACTTATGGAAGACATTAAACACTGTTGGCCCCAATGTGGATCCCTGAGCGACGCTACTAATTGTTGGCTGTCAGCTGGACTTTGCACCACTGATCACAACACTTGAAGCCCAGTAATCAAGCCAGGGTTCCAACCCACCTTTATAATCCAGTTATCCAGTCAGTATCTCACCAATTTGGTGATAAGAAGCCTGCAGAAGGCTATCTCAAAGTCCTTACTGAAGTTAAGATATACAAAACTCACTGCCCTTCTCTTGCCCGTAAAGGGCAATCATATAGGGCAATCACGTTAGTGTGTTCTTGCTAAACACATTTTGACTGTTCCTAAGCATCTTCTCATCCTTCATGTGTGTAGAAATGGCTTCTAAGTGTATTCACTCTATAACCTTCCCAGATACTGAAATTTGGCTGACTACAGTTACCTTGAGTCTACTTCTTCTTAAAGAGGAATGCGATATTTGCATTTTTCCTGTCATCAGGAACCCATGCTGTTGCTCACTCCGTCTGCAATTCCTTCAGCTGGTGACTCAGGGCTGTGACCAAGGTACAGGGCATGCCTCTGCTGCCCTGGCCACAGGAGAGATACCAACCTTATCTCCAGCCACAGAGGACAGAGGTGTCCTCCCCACCAGAGATCTCTGTGCCACAGTCATTTGCACCAGTCAATGACAGAGAATGTGCCCTGTGTTGTACTGAGACCTTCACTTCCTTACCTTGAAGCATCCATCATCTTCAGAGGGGCTCTGTCCCCTTGCTGTGTGATTGCTGTGTTTCTGCTAGCTGGGTCTTCCTGTTGTCCTCGAAGTATATTGCAGAGTGAATAGAAAGAAATTCGAAAGCTTTTGCAAAAAAACCCACCCCTGACTGAGAACAGAAAAGCCAAAGCACAAACCCACCTGTATCTGAGAACTGCAGAGTCCTATTTAATGACAGACATTTTTTTTTTTCCCCTGTGTAGGCAGATGAGGATATTTACTGATCTGTATCTTAATTTATTCCCCTGCTTCCTGTCTCCTATAATCCGTACCTACTTGGATTAGAATATGAGATTTTTTTTTTAACCCCAGAAAGTAATATGAGTAACTGTGATAAACTTGCCATAAGTCTGATATTTCCTACAAGTGCTATATTTGCTATATATGCATATATCAACACTTGTGGAAAAAAAAAATCAGGAATTTTCAGGAAGTGTCAAAATTATTTCACTTGTACTCTGCTGTTCAGCACTGTGTACTTTCACAATTTTCAGAAGTATGCCAGCTTAATCAGAATTAGTTTCGTAGCTCTGACGCAAGCATCTGATACCCTCTGACATCTTAAAAAAAAAAAAAAATCTTTAAATTTTACTTTCACAAAATTTACAGGTGAAAAGGGGATATACCTTTAGAAATCTGATATATATTAGTCCTATACTTGGAAATTGCATAGGCAGTACTGTTTTAGGCAGACTTTCCCTCATTAGAAAAACTGCAATCTGTTCTTTACATTTATTTTTCTAATAGTCATAGCATGTTATGTGCTTAATTTGTTACTGTCTGTTCTAGGAAACCAGAGATAAATGCTGTTTCATATCAACAGTATGGTGATCAACAGCAATTTTCAGGAATAAAAGGGGTTTTCTTATCGGAATTCATTGATCAAAGGAATTGATCAAATGCAAAAAGTGATATTAGCAAAAACCTGATAAGATAACAAATTATTTGTGAAAAGAATATTTCAAATTTTATTGCTGTATAATAATCTTGGACTATTAGACTGTGGTTAGAAGTACGGGGGTTTTTTTTGTTTATATCTATTGACAACAATGGGAATCCTATCTGATTATTAATTCATTTTCTTTTCCTGTATCCCCATGTTATGGAATGTTTTCCACTTGCTTTGTGAATTTAGATACCTGAACAAGCAAAAGAGTTGGAGATAATATTACTTAAAAATTAACATTTTTTTTGATATGGTGAATGAAGCTTAACTCTGTGACAGTAATGTTAATTATACCTTTAGTATGAAATTGTTAGCATGATCCTTGTCTACTACAGAGGTGAATCTTATCCAGTACAACTAGAAATCATAATGATTTAGAAATACTTATAGTAGTTACTAAATAGCTTAGTAATGCTCCAGCCAAAATCTGTTCACAGTGATTTAGCCAGAATTTTAAAAGTCTCTATTCAAAGATGAAATTTTACTAACTTTAAGCTACCAAGGAAGAGCAACCAACTCTGATCTGTTCTCCTATTTTAAGGAATTAAAAACATCACAAAGAAAGTAAAAACTGTGAAATGTAAATTTAATGACCTTTAAGATAAATATTTTGTTTTCAACAACTTCAAGGAAGAAACCATGTCTACTGAAAAATCTTATGCAGAACTTAAGGAATTCCCTTCAAACCCTGTCATCTCTGTCAACTGTGAACATTTACATTAGACTCTGGACTTTCTCCTGTATGTTTTTCTCTGGAAAGCACTGGCATAAAAGTAAAATCAATGGTTTTGATCTGTCCCTTATGTCTTTGAAAGTCCCACCAGATTCTAGAGAAAGGTAGTTCACAAAATATGTAGAAAAAGGAAGTGAGATACCAATTCATAATAGATTTTCCACCTTACAGGAATTCAGGATGAAGATCAGAATATCTCAGTCTGCATTCATACTCTCCTAACTATTCCTCACTTATGAATCTGTGCTGTGCTGGAGAACTTTTTCAGGTATTCAGAAGTGGTGTACGATATGTGGCTGCTTCAACAAAGTCATCTATTACCATTTTCAATGCCTTATTGTAAATAACACTTTTTCATCAATCTGGCAGATTGACAGATTTTTCATTGGGTCTGTGCAATTCTGTAGTGGTGACATAAACCAGGTGAGATATTCTTGAATTCTTGAAATTTCTCTAAATGCTTACCTGCATCCTCAAAAAGCTTTCTAGTTTTTCTGGGAGTGTTTTAGATTGTAAGAATTATCAGACCTCTGCCTTTTTTTTTCTTATGTATTAAATTATCTTGTAGAGACAGTAAACTAAAAATTAAGTTCTATTTTTATATAAGTATTTGTAGTCTGGCCATGGAGGTTGGAGAATTATAGCCTGATATTTTATTGCCACTTATTGATCCTGCTTGTAGAATTTATAGTACCATATCATACAAATTATATGGAAATTGATTTGTTGTTGGCATTATTGCTCATTATATAGCAGGCTTAATTGGTTTTCTCCTGAATTAAAAAAAAAAACAAACAGTGTGTGCATATATATACATATGCACACTTTTTTTTTTTTACTATATTCATATAAAGGATGCAAAAATTCTTGACTTACAGTTAATTATCTAGGCTTTCATATCAACATTAGTTGAGAGAAAAATTAGTCAGCTGCAGGGTGACATAGTGAGACTAAATTAATTAATGCTAATACAAAGAGCTGATTTGCCTAGAAGAAAACTACAAATAAATCTGGATTTCATTTACAGTGAAGATCACCAAATTATAGAAAGGGATCCAGGCTTTAGACCAAACTACTAATCTAGAGCTTGGAAATCTCTTAAATGACACAAAGGCCTTAAAGTGCGTGTGAATTGCTCACTCTGGATGATAAAACTCTATATCTTGACTGGTTATGATGAGATGACAAATAAAAGAAAAAGTTATTGAGATGTGTGAGCAATAAGCAGGACAGGGAAAACACAGGCCCATTACTAAACAGAGCGGGGAAACTAGTTACTAACAGGGCTGACAAGGCAGAGGTTCTCAATACCTTCTTTGTCTCTGCCTTTACTAGCATAGCTGTGCCTCAAATCACAGAATCCAGGACCTACAACAACACATGTGTTGACCCACCAGTAGTGAAGAAAAGACTAGTCTGTGGCCTGTTGAAAGAGCTCAACCCATATAAATCTGAGTCCAGATGTAATTCACCCCAGGCTATTAAGAGAAGTGTCTGTCACTCTTGCAAGGCCACTGTCTATAATCTGAAAAGTTGTGGAGATCAGGGTATGTCCCTGATGACTAGAAGGGGCAAACTTCATACCTAACTATAAGAAGGGCCCCCAAAAAAAAAAAGACCTGGGAAACTACAGGCCCATTGGGATAATAATGGAATGAATCCTCCTAGAAACTATCACAAACCAAATGAAGCAGATGATTGGGAAAAGTCAGCACAGATTTACCACGGCAAATTATGCCAGACTAACCTGATCACATTCTACAACAAAACAACATCTCCTGTTGACATGAGGAGAGCAGTGGATGTTGTTTACTTGGACTCCAGCAAGATGTTTGACACTGTTTCCTGTAGCCCTCTGCTGGACAAACTGGCAAGATACAGATTGGACCGGTGCTCTGCAAGGTGGGCAGAAAATTGGCTACCAGGTTGCATTCAGCGAGTGGTGATCAATGGCTTTTACTCAGGCTGACAGCCTGTCACAAGTAGGGTCCCCCAAGGAATGATACTGGGCCCTATGCTGTTCAACATCTTCATAAATGACCTGGTGATAGGATTGAAAGCACTCTCACCAAGTTTGCTGATGACACTAAACTAGGCAGTGAGGCGAACACATCAGAAGGGACAGCCATCTTGCAGATCTGGACAGGTTGAAAGAGTGGGCAAACAAGAACAGTATGAAGTTTAACAAAACAAGTGCAAAGTCTTGCAACTGAAACAGAATAACAGGTACTGGTTTTGACTGGGATAGAGTTAATTATCTTCCCAGTAGTTTGTATGGTGCTATTGGAATTTTTGAGGTCTTGGTGGACAACTATAAGCTGAACATCAGTCAGCAGTGCACTACTGCAGCAGCAAATGCAAATCAGATCCTAGGCTGCATCTGCAGGGTCATTGCTAGCAAAGATAGAGACATAATCATCCAACTCTACTCAGCACTTGTCACGCTGCGCCTGGGATACTGTATTCAATTGCAGTCCCCACAGTTCAAGACTACAAAGCACCCAAAGGAGGGCCACAAACATGATCAAAGTGCTAAAAAACCTGCACTGTGAGGAAAGACTGGTGTTAGGTCCTTTCACCCTGGAGAAGAGACAGACAGTATGCTAGATAATCTCATCTAGGCTCCCTTCCCAGGAAAGGTTAGACCAGATGATCTCCAAAGGACCCTTCCATGCTAGACTATTCTATGATTCCAAGGAAAAAAAAAACCTAACCAAAGTAGTTGTGATCTTTGTCCAATTTTCAGTGATGACACTAATCTAGAACTGAGGCCTAAAGTGTACCATATATTAAACTGTTTTTCAAAATACTCAGAAATATATATCTGAAGGTATTATGCGTAAATTGTTTTTTTTTCACTGTTCTCTCCCTATAGTTATGTATACAGTAGATTTCTTTGTTACAGCTTCTTTTCCTTATCTCTAAACCAAAATGCATTTATTTGAAAGATGTCAAGGTCAAAATGGAATTTTTTTACTAACATAAAAAGAAGTGAGGTTTATGATCATATCTAGTTCTTCTGATGCTTCTCATGAAATTCTTGAGCCATTCCTCAAAATACCTCTGATCCCTTGGAAAGCAGGAGCCCTCATAGTCAGAGGATATGTGTAATATTTCACCTTATCTGTCAGGATGAGAATTAGCAAAATCCTAGAAAAACAGTGCAGAGAAGGAAAGACAAGACTGACGTACTCAGAGCAGCCCATATTCTGCAACACTATATTCACTGGAATTTTCTATAAGCTGAAGCCTCATGCATAGCTAAATTGCATAAATATGGTCCAGATAGGAAGCTGAAAATATGGTCCAGATAGGGAGATTACATGATGAAACAATGGGTAACTGGTAAAATATAAAGACCTATGAGAAAAACAGCAATTGTAGTAGCTGATGTTTTAGAACTAATGTTTGAAGTCATCTGTGCAAACTTTTGCTTAGACAGGAAAAATATTACCCTGTATTTTCCTCAAAGAAAAATATAATTTCATAGATTCAGCCATCATTATAAAAGACTAGAAGATGCAATCATGGTGTGTTTTGGAGCTGAATTTGCTAACTGAACTTTGGAAACAGTTTTCAAAACTTTTAAACTTTCTTTTTTTTCCAGAAAAGAATATACTGGATGTAACTAGTTGAAGATAACATAAACAATGGTAGGAAGGAGATTCACACAGAAGTCTGAGGAAGGGCTACAAGAAGTCTGATGAACCTCAGCCACATCCACCAGGAACTTGGTAGGAACAGATGCCTTCAAGCTTTATGGTTTCAAGTGTAAAACAAATAGCCTATGAAGCAAGATGTATTTCTGACACACAGATGTGCCCTGTGTGTGGTCCTCATTTCTTGGAGCACAGTCTCACTCTCACTTCTAAGGCCAGAGACTCCTGAGTGTACTTTTACACTTCCATTGTAAGTTCTGGAAGTGTTCATTCCCAAGTGGAATGCTCTTTCAGCTGAAATCAAACACTTGTGAAGTTTTTGTGTGGAAACTAGTACAGACCGTCATTTTGTGTCACTCAAACCAAACTCCTATGCTGGGTTTTGCCACCAGTTGTTACAGCACATGTTTTCTAAAACTTGTATTTTAGAACCGACATCTATCTTGGATGTGATTCTAAACCTTCTTTCTGTCTCTGGGGAATATTTTCTGCAGACAAACCAATGGAAAGGTGAATGAACTTTTTCCACACAGTCCAAGCTGTGCAAAATTGAGTCAAAGGAAGAAAAAAGCCAGAATAACTTCTGAAACTCTATTTTCTTTGTCTTCCTGTACTGGTTTTGGCCAGGATAGAGTTAATTTTTTTTTTCATAGAGGCTTGTATGGTGTTATGTTTTGGTTATGTGATGAAGACAGTGTTGCTAACACACCCATGTTTTAGTTACTGTTGAACAGTTCTTATGTACTGTCAAAGCTTTTTCTGCTTCTCAAACTGCCCTGTTAGTGGGTAGACTGGGGATGCAAAAGAAGTTGAGAGGGAACACAGGTGGAACAGCTGACCCCAACTGACCAAAGGGATATTCCATACCATGTGACATCATGTTCAGCAATAAAATCTGCAGGGAAGAAGGAGGAAGAGGGGACATACAGGCTTATGGTGTTTGTCTTCCCAAGTAACCGCTATGTATGATGGAGCTCCACTTTCCTGGAGATGGCTGAATATCTACCTGTTGATGGCAAGTAGTGTATGAATCCCTTGTTTTGCTTTGCTTGCACGCACACTTTTGCTTTACCTATTAAACTATTTTTATCTCAGCATATGAGTCTTTGCACGTCTACCCTTCTGATTCTCTTTCCTTTCCTGACGTGGGGGGAATGAGCGAGCAGCTGTATGGTGCTTAGCTGCCTACCAGGTTTAAACCACATTACTTCCTTTCAAGCCAAGGATTTGCATTAGAAAAGTAAGACCATAAATTAAATGAACAAACACAGAAACAAACAAAAAAAATACCAATGGAAAAAAATACCTCCAATGTCCTAAGGAGGAAAATGTATTGAAAATGATCCAGTCTCATGAAGTAAATTCCATTGACTGATGTGAGCTATTTTCTATAATAACTGGGAAAAAAAAAAAGAAACTTGTCTTAGTGTGGCAGTCAGTTCTACTTGTCCAAGTGGCTAGCTAGTAGGTATGTTTTATAAATTACACTGAATCACCCTCCACTGATATTAGAAATGTAGACATCTATAGCACAAGCAAACATCTAAATTTAGACATCTAAAGGAAATACTAATATATAAAATAATATTAAATGTAGACCTGCTGTTATCTAAATGCAACCTAAACTTAGAAATCTAGTGTTATATACTTTACAATGAAAATTGTAATAGAGAAAAAAAAAAGAGTCAAAGAGGGTCCCAGATTTTTTTGTTTTGTATCTCTGATTAATAGCCCCAAAAGTGATAATTTATACTTTGAGTGAGACAGAATACAGAATAGCTTTCAATTAGAATATCAAAATATATTAAAAGAAATAGATAGTTTTAAAATTTTAAATGGATGCTAAGATGACAGAAGAATAAATTATCTGAGTCATTTTCATCTGTTGCTCAGTCTGTCAGAAGATTCCATCAAGCTGGAACAGAAACAGCAGAGTGACGACAGCAATTTTCCTAAGGCCCTGATTCTGCATTTTAATGGGGCTCCAGACACACACTGTAGAATGGCTCTTACTGCATGGTTTGAATAGAATTCTTACTAGCTGTGTGTATGCAGAAATTTAGCATTGCTGAAAAGACTATTTCCTCTAGAGCTCCTGCCATTTAAAATAAAGTGTGAATTTCTTACTATAAACTAGAAATGCATATTTAGACATTTCAAAATTTCATTGACAATTTTTCCACCTTTTTAAATTTTTCCCAACACTGAAAAAAACTCAGTGTGACATTATTTGTTGGAGGTATTGATCACAAAAATAACTTGTGTGTTTTTATGTGCAGTAGTTTTTATTCAGTCATCCACATGAAATGATGAAAAAAGGAAAAAACATTTAACTCCAGTACACTTAACTTTTTTTTTTTCTTTTTGCTCTTCATTCTCATTTCTTGACTTGCAAAAGAGGCAAGAGCACATTCATGCTTTGTGATATGGCTGGCTGAGAATCCTAGTGTTTCACGAGTTCTTTTAGAGCAGCAGCAGCAGCAGTGGTAGGTAGTCTGCTACTTCCACCTATGGGAAAGAGGAACTTGGCAAGCCCAGCATCTTTGGGTTTAACTTCCTGCTTAGCCCAAGGTGTGAGACTGAATATAGTAGACGAATTAGATGAGGCCGGAAACATGTATCACATTGAGGTTCTCAAAATGAAAGGTCACATTCTTGTCACTAGGGAGACAGACACGGGGGAGGATCCCAGCAAAGCCGAAAACCTTTCTGGTGCTGAGGTGCCGCCACGGTTCTGCGGTAGCTGGGCAGGGGTTTTTGGAGTCCTTGATTCAGACAGAAGGTGTTAACATTTGCTCTGATCCCTGTATAGCTATGTAAGTTGCATTTTGGTACTTCTATATTTTTGTACATAGGATAGATGAACTTTGCACATATTGGCTGATATTTAGAGGAAAGTTGAAATTTAGATAAGGAACATAATTCAAACAAAGGCCTAAGGTGTTTTTCCATAGTTTTTGCCATCTGCTTTCAAGGAATAAGGAACATAACCATAGCTAAATTGTGTGAAGAAATGAGATGTCATGATTAAAGTAAATATCAAAGAATTATTATTTTCCTTTATAGTAAAAGAATACTCCATCTGCTATTACCATTTTTGATTCTTGCATCTAAGTTACAGCGTACATATGTCTCCATTTATGTTTTTTTCTTGTTTGTTTTTCTGGCAGCTGTTAAAACAGTTTTTAATAAAAAGAAAGCATAATACTTTCAGTCTTAGGAGTGATCCATAGTGTTACTGAAAACTATCAGTCTCTGAATCTATTGTGAGCATTTAGACCAGATTTTATGACAGACCTTCATCCACACTTAACACAACAGAGTACTCAAGAGAGTTCAGTTATCCTGCATAGTATTGAAAAGTAAGATCAAAATTTTGAAAGTTGATAATAGCTCAGCATTGTTAATGTTTAAAAAATGTAGCTGTATGTGATTTAGCACTAATCTCAACAGCAAATATTTAAGAATGTGTTCCTTTACCTTGCATTTAATTAAGAATGGAGCTTTTTTGGAACATTGCTCGCAGCTACAGGTACTCAGCACATTATAATCTGTCTGTCTGAATACATGTTAGTATCCTGATTTCTTTGGGTTGCAATTTCAATTGAATGTCAGTGAATACATTCATTGAATGAATTCCTTTGGCCATTCTGTATGATTGTGTCTGATGAATTATCCAGGCCTCTGTGCAGATTATATACTATTTTCCTACTCAAACGTTGTTCGTTTTGTTCAGTTGTGCAAATATAGTGATTAAGACTGGGATGTAGGAGAATAAAAAAAATCAGACAACAAATGTGTTGTGAAAACTCTCACAAAATTTAATTGAACCATTACTATCCAATGCTTCAAGCAAACATTCTATACTGGCTTAAGTTTCTTCAATCTGTAGTTGGTTGCATACAACTTCCACATGAAAACCAGATAGAAACTAAAGATCTTGCAAAATCTGCAAGGAAAAAAAAAAAAGAAAACTCTCTTAGAAACCTTGAAATTTGGGGTTGTTTTTTTTTTTTTTTTTAAGATCTGACTAAGGCTTGCAGAATTTTTAATTGACTAACAATGAATCAAATAATCTTGGGCTGGTATTTTGTTGTTGCAGGAAGCCAGGAAAGTTTCACCAGTTTTGCTTCAGATTTCTCTGAGTTTTTCACTTTTTTAGCACTCAGTGCTCACAGAGAAACTCAGCACATGGTAACCTATATATTTGTCTTGAAGAAGTCTTTGTCTTTATTGATAAAGTAAACAAGCTACTAGTTTCTGCACTGTTATGGTTATTAATACTGTTCCTTTACAACATACAAGCTTGCTACCAAAAAGCAAGATAAGGCTTCTTACAGAAGTTTCTGAGGTGCTCACACACGCCAAGCGGTGACATTTTGTTTTGCAGATGAGAAGCAAACAAATACACCCTGAACATTATTTGTAACTACTGGGGCAGAGAAGCAGAAAAAATCCTTACAACAATTATATCCCAAAGGACTTTCAAATAGACTAATTGCAGAGAATTTATGTGACTAAAAGAGACCAGAAAAATCTGCATTGATATAATGACATCTTAGGTGATTTAACCAGGGTTATTTCCATTGATAATCCTTGTGATTTGAATCTTTCTGTGAACATACTCTGGATTTTGGATAGTGCTTTCTTGATGCCAGGATCCTAATAATTTAGACTAAACATGATTACTTGCATTCTGATAAAAAACACGCCACAGATAATAGATAGTTGTGGTAAAAATTCTTGGTAAAAATCCACTACATTTTAAAAATAATAGGTGACATCCAGTGAAGCTATGAAAGATTTGTATCTAAGCAAGTCATGAGCATCACAAAGATATGTGTGTATTCATGGTTCTACTGATCAAAGTAGATGAGACCCCATCTGGAATACTGCATCCAGTTCTGGAGCCCCCAACATAAGAAGGACATGGATCAGTTGGAGAGGGCCCAGAGAAGGGCCACAAAGATGATTAGAAGGCTGGAACACCTCTCCTATGAGGACAGACTGAGAGAGTTGGAGCCTGAAGGCTCCAGGGAGACCTTATAGTGGCCTTCCAGTACTTAAAGGAGGCCTGCAGGAAAGACAGGAAAAACTCTTCAGCAGGGCCTTTTGCAATAGGACAAGGGATAATGGTTTTTAAATAGAGGGAGGTAGGCTTAGATTAGATATTAGGAAAATTTTCTTTACACTGAGGGTGGTGGAACACTGGAACAGATTGCCCAGGGATGTGGTGGATGCCCCATCCCTGGAAACTTTCAAGGCCAGGTTGGACTGGGCTTTGGGCAACCTGATGTAGTTGGACATGTCCCTGCTTCTTGCAGGGGGATTGGACTAGATGACTTTTAGAAGTCTCTTCCAACCCAAACTGTTCTATGATTCTGTGATACTGTAGTTCTCCAAGCAACCCAAAGAAAACTAATCCTCCATCAACCAGTATTTCATATCTCTGAAGATGTAATAATGAAAATATTCAAATAATATCACTGGCAAAATTTCTTAATAAATTAATAAAGTAATTTCAAATTCTGCTGTAATCTGATACTTTTAAAGCATGTCAGATATGTACAAAGAAGAAAAACTTGAAACCCATAGAAATCCCTCAGCAATCTCCCAGGCCTTTCCAGAAGCTCAGTGATTTAAGATGCTCAGGGTAAATGTACAAAAAAAAAAAAAAAAAAAAAGCAAACCCAAAAAACCAGGTGCCAAAATATCTTATGAGAATAATATTAAAAATGTCAGCCTAGGGGATTACTGAATTTTTATTACAAAATTATTACAGTGTTTTGGGGTGATAATACTCATAAAGAATAAGGGACTTGAAGTCTTTGCTTTGGGTTTCTTTTTTGATACTAAACACAGTATGCTTATTCAATATAGATACAAAAAGGCAAAATGTGTATGTGCACTGAAAGCTTTCAACAGCTCTAATCCATTGACTAACAAATGATAAATCCTGTTCAAGTAAGATATAAGTGCAATAGAACTTAAACTAAAAATGCAATGAAAAAAAATTTCTGTTAAGCTGTCAGGTACTTCAGTGTGCTTAGCAAGAAAGAGATTAGGGAGTTATTAAAAAAAAACAAACAAAAAACCAAACAAACAAAAAACCAAACGCAAACCATAAAGCTTTCAACCTAATATGTTACCATAATGAAGAGGGCAGAGAGGACGTTAACTTTTATTGGACGAATAACTCAGTATAAATCAAGGAAGAGGATATTAACCCACTGCTTGTATTTTACATCAAATACCATGTAAAACATAATTGAAAGTGCTTTATGAAAGATAAAGAAATTGTAGTGCACAGTAACTTAAGGGATATCCAGTTTCAAGGGTCTAAGAAACAGAGAAGTATGGGGAAAACTGATGCTGGGATGGTGCAGAGTTCGTAATGACTTGATATGTACAAAGATTCATCCTATTCTTCCTGACGAGACAGGGCTTCATCTGGATAATAAGGATGCTTTAAAAAAAAAAAGAAAGAGATAAACCATCCAGTCCAGTGATATGATGGAAGTGATTCAACAATTTTGTTTTTAAAGCAATGTTTAGTTTTGCTGTCTAGTGCATTTGAAAGATTTTTTGTAGGTAAAAAGTCCCAGAGCATATGATCAGGGCACAAATGAATGGGGAAGATGAGAGATATGTCCTCACTAACCATTTTTGATCAATCTAGGGTATCATTACTGTAAAAAAAAAAAGCTGCTTTAATGTCTCATCAGTATTTTCATTTAGATTATAACTTTTAAAATATTTTTTTTCAGTTTATAGTGACTTATTTTGGAAAGATTGTATGTCTCTGTAATGAATTTAATACAAAATTATCGGTGTGTGTATTTTAAGTAGCTTTCTCTGTTGCATAGATAAAATTATTGCTAATCTGATAGTGGCAATAATCCCATTATAGCAGGAGATTGAATTAGATGATCTTCTAATTTCCTTTCAGCTAGCATTTCTAGGATTACTTTGAAATTAAAGAGCAACTAAAAATTCGTAAAAGTGTCAGCTTTTTTTTTTTCCTGAAAATCCAGGTTTGAAGATGACTGCAGAGCTAAAGCTCTTTAAGTATACAAATAGGTGTAGGTATACAAATGGGTGTAGACATACAAATATACCTTGAATATTGTAAATAGTAGTGCATTTGCTGAATTGAAGCCTCTGAATAATTTTAAACATTATAATGTCAAAAAGGAGATGAGAAACTAGACTAAAAAGTGTGAAAGAAGTTTTCTTCACATAAATTAATTGTAAAATGCAATATTATATGAAGTATGAAAGAAAATAACGTAGATAAATTCTGAATCAAAGAGAATAAAGAATGGCACAAGTAGAAGAATGAACATGACAAATGAAAAGAAAAAATAAATTGAAACTCAGTAACATATTTTAGGTTTATTACTATAGCTGTAATTTCTAACTTGTTTAAAATAAGTATATTTACTAGGATTCACAGTGACTAATAGGTATCCTAGCAGATGAAAAAATTGCCAAGAGCTAGATAGATATGTAAACACAGTTCAAAATAGGAAGAGTATAGATACACATTTATGGATAGAATCCTTCCTCCCTTCGTTTTGTATAAAAAAAAATCAGTGTGACACAAACAGCTGAAAGAAAGTGATGTCTCTTCTCAGCTTCAAAACCATTGCCAAATATGCCATGCTATTATCTCTGAAGCAGAAGAAAGATCTGATTCAGACAATGAAAATTTTCTGACAACATTGTCCTAAATGCTAGATTATCACACAAGTTCCTATTGTTGCTAAGATCTATCACAAAATTTCCAAGTCATACCTTTAGGTTTTAGACTTAGAGAAAATGGCCTGGCCTTCCAATTAGTTAAAATCTTGATTATAACTGATATTAATGTACTTCAGAGGCATTTCCTCATATTTATTTAGTCACATTCACACAGCACTTTTAAAAAAGGCTTTTAGATATTGTAGAATAGGGCTTTTCAGCTTAATGAGCTCTTAAACAAATATGGAAAATACACCCTCTTTCAAGCCTCTAGCTGCTTGGTCTGTGACATGAGGAATACAGGGCATGGTGGTGACTAATAGGTCTCTGTGCACTTTTAAGTGTGAGGTAGTACAAAAGTTCATCTGCTTTCAATAATGCTATTTATCAACTTTTAATTAGATCCTTTGCAGCTACATGTCCTTTGATCTGAGCTAATTGATCATGCATTGTGTTTTTCTAATAGGTTTCATAATAATAATGCTTGGCACTAATATAATACTTTAGATTTTCAAAGTGCTATACCAACATTAACTAATTAACCCTTAGAAAGCCCCCTGGGAGGTAACAATGCTAAGTAAATATTTTACTCACTTTATAAAAGTGGAATCTGAGAGACACAAAATGATTTGCCAAAGATCAGGGAGTGAGAAGAGAGATGGCTCCCCAAATAGAACACAGGAAAAGCTGCTAAGGTGGGTTGAAATTCAATATTTGCATTTTGCTGGAAATGTTGATAATTTAAAACCTTTTTTATTTCCAGATTTGAACTGAAAGTTTTGAAAGTAGAATTAAAATACAGTACAAAAAAAAATTACAGATTTGACTTAAATCTTCAATATATATATTTATTTAAAATATAAATATTTAAATCTTTTTTTTTTTAATCTTTTAACATGTCTTCATTGTAAAGCTGGTTCTCGTATAACACTATTCTTCATTACACATATGTAGCTTTAAAATATTCTCTCAAGTTGCAATAGAACATGAAATAATAGTAAAACCATAAAATAATTTTAGGGCTTTTTTAAGAGTAAGAAAGGAAGCTGCTACCAAAGGAAAGATTTTATTTCTGTGCCCAAAGAGTTTCATTTATGCACTCTAGACAAAGATCTTATGCCATGGAACACTCAGTTGAAAATAATGTGATTTTTTAAAGTTATAGAAGAGCAACTTTTTTGTTTGTTTGTTTAATTTAAAAAACACTTTAACAGTAAAGTTCCATTACAAGTCCACAGTGTCTTGATGTCAGTCAGAAAAGTTATTCAATGAAATTAAGAGACAAGCAAGATCAATATACTGTTATTCTTAAAAAAAAAAAAAGTGTTCTTGACAGTTAATTTTTTTTCTTATGTGATATATATAGATATATAGATATATCTATATCTATAGATATAGATATATCTATATATCTATATATCTATAGATATAGATATATCTATATCTATATATATATATATTTACTTGGCACAGTTTAGAGACTGTAGATCTCAATATTTTAGAAACTGAGATGACAGGAACATTTAAATCAAACTGCCATCCTATTTCTGTCCTGAGAATTCCTCTGTTGTTGCTGGACAAATGGACTTTTTGCACCATTCGTATCAGTGTACACTTCTTAGCTCAGTTAGGTAATCATTATTTTTCCTGCCAACTCATATCTCCTTTTATACAGAATCAATTATTGGTCTGTAATTAACTATTTATAGTATTCCAGGTTGTCATAGCATTCTAGAGCAAAGCCTCTAATTACTGGAATATACACTTGAGATTTTGCAATTTTATGCAATGTTGCTCAAGTAGTGTGATAATCACTGCCTGTCAAAAAAAGCTAAGAAATGTGAGTCCCACGGCTATGAACTCTTTACTCCCCCAAATATCGGGTAAAGACTAGCTCTTACAGATCTAATATAGCTAAATTATCATTTTGTGGCAGAAAATGTCTATATAATGCTTTAGTATTGTATTACATTGTAAGATTTTCTATGTCTGTTCTAGAAAGGAATGTGATGAAATGATACATGACCTGTTTAATGTATTTCTGAAACTTGGCCTGAATATATAACTAAAATTCAACATTTATTTTTTAATTTAAAATTCATTATTAAAATCAAGGTTGAATTTTGATTGTTGACACTTATCCCTCCCTAGTCTTCTCTTTCAGCTTCTATCTCCCATTCTTCCTGTCTCCATTACAGCTTTTTCTCTCCATATGAATGTCAATGTTGGAAGGTTTCCAGTTTATAACTAGAGGCTGTATCAAGAGTTTTAAGATGAAAAAAAGTGAGAGCAAGGAAGGAGATAACAGCCGAAAAAACTAGAAATTAAAACCTGACAGTCCAGGCTAAAGAGCCATCGTGGCTCATCCTGGGGAAAGCAGCAAGGCAAAGAAAAATCAATGTTTATTGCTATTTAGCAATTAAATTCTTACCCTTTTATAGCTTATTAAAACACATCATATAGAACTAATGGCTATTGAACACCCAATGAGTATTGCATAGAACTTAAAGCAACAAAGATTTTTGTTAGGAAACAATAAAGTCTGTATCAAGAGTCTGTGCTCCGTTCTGGGTTTTCTAATGAAAGATTTGACCTCTGCCTAGATATGCCACTCCAGAAGAGAACCTGGCACCACTTAAGATGACAAAATTGACTTTGAGAAGTGGGGTCTGATATCAGCGGAATAAGCTAGCATCTTGTATTAGTGGTTTTGTAGAGTCTAGACTGACAGAACAAAATATGGCAGAGAGCGTGTTTCTGCTGCCCAAGACTGGCAGCAGCTGAGATAGTGGAGATGGCTTTGTGAAAATAGTGGTGACATCTCTTCCTGGGAGTAAGAGGCATAAGTTTCAGAATATATGGTAAAAACCTGTGGAGCCATTTTTAGTACTCCTTGACTATATTCCTGAGGCAATTTAAGGGCTAGAGGGAGTTGTTAATAAGTTCTGAACAAAATAGGTGACTAAGATCAATTACTCATATTTCCCACTCCCCACTCTAGGATTTCCCAGTTCAGTTTATTATTGAAACCAATGTTCTTATAAAAAATTTCCTACTGCCACAGCTGTAAGAGATTTAAAGGAAGAAGAAAATTATTATATGAATGATCACATTACTGTTAAGTTGAAGGCTGATAGTGCCTGGGAATAGAAGGGTTTTAAGAAGCAGGAGCAAGCCAAACTATTTTTAATTTTTTACGTAGAACCTGTGGTGATTATTCTAAGCACAGGTATGTAAAGAGTAAAATACACAAGTCTAACAGAAAGCCAGTGTGCTAATTACATCTTCTGGTGAGTTCTAATTTCTAACTTTCTGCTGAATCTCTTTCAAATATTGACATTTATTTTGCTCATGATTTCTACATCTGCAAAATTATTATTTAATTTCATTTTATAGTGTTGTGGTTTAGTCCTAATCACCACAGAGTTTCTTGCTCATCCTCCCTCTCCCCAGCAGGATGGGGGAGAGAATTGGAAAGAAAGGAAAACTCGTGGGTTGAGATGAAGACAGTTTACTAGAATAGCAAAGGAAAATGACAATAATAACAAAATATAAGGATACTAAAATATACAAAATGAACAATACACGATTTCTCACTACCTGATGTCCCAATGACCAATACAGCCCATCCTGAGCAGCGACCACGGAAACGAAACTGAGCAGCAAGCAAAGGAGCAAAAGGAGCCAGCAAGGTAGAAAGAGTGATGCCCCCTGCTCCTACCAACCCCCACTTATATACTAAGCATGACATTTATGGCATGGAATGCTCTCTTTGGTCAGTTGGATTCAATTATTCTGGCTATACCCCTCTCAGCTTCCTGCACCTGCACATTAGTGAGACCTGGAAAGCCAGACAGCGTCCATGGTGTCATTAGCAACTATGCATAGCATCAGTGTGTTTATCACCGTTCTTCACATACAAAATCCAAAACACAGCGACTACTGAAAGGAGAATTAACTCCATCCCTGCCAAATCCAGGACATATTGCTATTTCTCCTAGAATTCTTTATTAATGGAAAAAAAAAGAAAGGGAAGCCCAGCAGAAATGCATGGAGCTTTGTTTCCTTTACTTAGTATCCAGTGTATGATTTCTGAGTACACATCATCTTTCGTGATATTTGTCTTTATGTTTGACTCCAGGCATCCTCTAAGTTAAGGAAGATACATTTGTTGGCTTTTTAGCCTACAGCTTTGTAAGATGCTGCAAGAAGCATCAAAGACAAATCACCTAGAAGGGCAAGGATCAATTGATGGTAAGGGAATAGCTTATCTTCCACATTATCACAGACCCCCTCATTAGGCATGCTGTGAGAGTGCTGACAGGCTGTGATGGATCAGCAGGCTCAGTCACACGAAGCTGCGAGGGAAATACAGCCACTGCTGCAGTTACCATCAGCGTCCACTAGACAATATAAAGCAGAAAACTCAGCACAGTGCCATGCATGCTTCAAAGACTGCAACGGCACCTCGTATTGAAGTGTGGTGCTTGCCATTATTTGCTAAAGTTAGCCAATGTTAACAGAGTAGAAATGCTTATATGAAGTGACTCTGCAGTGATGCACTCAGAAAGTGAAGTTTTTCAGAATGTAAACAAGTAAAGAGGCAAAGAGAACAGCAAAGAGGCTTTATAATCAACATTGTAATGCCCATTTCTGAAGCCTTCTGTAGATTGAGACTAGACATCAGGAAAAATCTTTTTACAATGAGGGTGGTAGCACACTGGAACAGATTGCCCAGAGAGGTGGTGGATGCCCCATCCCTGGAAATGTTCAAGGCCAGGCTGGATGAGGCTCTGAGCAACCTGATCTGGTTGGAGATGTCCCTGCTCCTTGCAGGGGAGTTGGACTGGATGACCTTTAAACATTCTTTCAAACCCAAACTATTCTATGATTCTATGATAGTACTGGGTGCCCAGGAGGATATTTTAAGCCAGTTCTGTGCTTGTATCTGGTTCGTGACATGACCATAGAAAAAGTTGCACAGACATCTTTAGCATGCTGACATATGTACCAGAGTAGAAGTGACAGTGAAAGGGATGGATCAGCTTGTCCTAGTTTAACCAGAATCACTACAAAATGAAGAGACAACAGTGTCCACCTCTGCAAAAGTCCAAGGGTGTAAACTGTCCATAGTTATCCATAGCTATCAGCTGTGGTACAGAATTGATATTGTTACTACCTACTGCTCCATCTGTGCTCAACAGGTGTCGACAGAAGAGCAACTTCTAGCGCTGGTAGCTGGTAAAGCTTGACTTGCTGCAGCAAAAGTCCCATGGCAGACACAAGCATGCCAGCAAAGCCTTCAGTGTTGTTGCTTCTTTTGCTCAGTTATTAGCAACACCAGTAGCTTAATCATAAATGTACAGGGCACAGTTCTGGCAGTTCAGTTGTCAAGGACAGAGAACCAATAACTTGATCATTGACAGCAATTCCTTCATAGCATTTTTTTTTTTTTCTGACAATCTGTAAATAAATGATGTCTTATTTAAAGCTGAAGCTAGTAAACTGAGATAGTAAAAGTAAATTAATGGAAAAAAATTAAGTAGCAATGAAGTTCATTTTCTATTACTGACAAAAATATATTGAAACAGATGATACAGAAGTTAGGCACTTGGCATAGGATTTGCTGGAGTGAGATCTTTAAAAGACAAAACTGAAAATCCTAAGTATCCTATTTTCCTTAAAAGTATCTGCCTTAAATTCAGTTGTAGAATCTGTTATATTTTCTACTAGTACAATCTCTTGTCTATGTATGTAAGTATATATTGTGGGAAAAAAGAGAGTGAGGAAAAATGTATCTCTATCCTAATATAGATGTATAACCTGTAAGAGGATGTAGTGTTTATCTAAGAAAATATCAATATTCCATCACACAAATAAGATATACTTTTTTAAAATATACTAAAGCTATGCAATGTGAGAAGGTGTAAATGTTTCACATAACTGGGTATTAAGCTCATATACTATTTTTTTTTTTAATTAAGATTGAGTGAATTATTATCTACACAGTAAAGAATTGTATTTTCTCCCCAAGTTATTCAAATTCAGGAAAATAGGTAATAAAACATGGATTTGTTTATGATGACTTGCATTCAAACTTTTCATTAAAAATAGAATACTTCATTTAGATAATAATTCATGACTCATAAGTAAAAATAAATTAAATTTATTGAAAATACACCTGTCCACAATTTTTTTGAAAATAATCCTGTCTCATTAAGTTTGGGACAATGCAAAACATTTCAGAGATTACAGTAATAATGCAATGAATTTGTGAAACCTCAGGTAAGCTTGAGTCAATTTATTAAAAAGAAAAACATGATAGAAATTGTTCTAGGACTTGTGTAGATTTTTCTCATTTGCCTGATTTCGAAAGTTGGACAGCAGGTACAATTATGAAATGGAGATTAGAGGGAAGGGAGAAGCCCATTCTTTATTGGGTGAAGTAGCATAATTAAAGCAAAAAAAAAATTACTACTGACATATCCTGCAGAAGCTTCGTAATACGTCATAATTCATTTTGAAGATAAATCGCTTGCAAATACAAAGATCAATTTAAGATAACTAAATGTCTCATGTTTCACTTTATTGCAGACTCCTTCATTAAATCTGCCAAGAATGTGCCACGTTAGGATAGACTATCATATTAGAAAACATCAAGTTATATGGTAAATCAGATAACACACAGAAGGATGACCACAAGCAGGCCTCATACTATTTTCTAAATTGATGAAAATAACAATCCAATCTGATAATATTGATTTACATGTATGTTCCCTTAGGCTTCAGAATAAATGATCATGTAATATATTTATACTAGTATTTTGCACCAGATTACCCGGTCAGCTTCGGAGATCCCACAGTTTTAACTTTATTTCTGTTGCATGAGCCTAAAAAAATATTTCACTTTATTTAAAAGTTAATACTGGAATTAATATAGTTACCATATTTTCATTCTTATGGAAACAGACAGTGGTAAACCAACTGTAACGGTTTACTACTTTCTTATTTTATCTCCTCCTTTCATACCATATTGAGACTTCTGCTAGTGGAAAAAAATTTACATTTGGAGGGACACACTTTCAGGACCAATCAATTCCCAATATTTACACAAACATACAAACATATATAAAAACATAGATAATGTTCCTTTTGCTAGGAGATTGTTAGTACCATGGAGATGTTTATTGCAAAATATGATACTGGTTTTAGAGTGTGCTAACAAGAAGGTTAAGCTGATTCTGAAATGTATGATAGCTAAGCCAATCAAATGAGAATTTATAACAGAATAGTGTAATTTACATGGGGTACCCTTAGTATAGGACTGATATTTTGATTTCTTAGGTCCTGGAAGAACACTCTCAAAAGTGTCAAGAGCTTTTCTTTAAAGGAGTTTTGCTCTTCCCTTAGAGAAATGTGGCATAACCTTTACAATAAAGAGGTGATTCTGCCCCATCTACTCTGCTCTCAAGAGACCCCACCTGGAGTACTGCATCCAGATCTGGAGCTCACAAAATAAGAAGGACATGGACCTGTTGGAGTGAGTCCAGAGGAGGGCCAAGAAGATGATCGGAGAGCTGGAGCACCTCTCCTATGAGGACAAGCTGAGAGAGTTGAGGTTGTTCGGCCTGGAGAAGAAAAGGCTCTGGAGAGACCTTATAGCAGCCTTCCAGTACCTAAAAGGGGCCTACAGGAAAGACAGAGCAAGACTCTTCAGCAGGGCCTGTTGTGAGAGGACTAGGGGTAATAGTTTTGAAATAGAGGGAGGTAGATTCAGACTGGACATCAGGAAAAAATTTTTTACACTGAGGATGGTGGAACACTGGAACAGCTTTCCCAGAGAGGTAGTGGATGCCCCATCCCTGGAAACGTTCAAGGCCAGGTTGGACTGGGCTCTGAGCAACCTGATCTGGTTGGAGATGTCCCTGCTTCTCGCAGGCAGGTTGAACTAGATGACCTTTAAAGATCCTTCTAGCCCTAATTATTCTATGATTCTATAAATTTTTGTCTATCATCTTGAAAATCACTGAAATACTTTATTTTAGAATAAATAAAGCAATGTGTGTTTCTCTCAGTTCTTGTTTGACATGACAGGAAAAAGCAGCATAAACATTGGGCAAGAGGAAGATTATTATGAAGCAATGCAAAATTGATCAGAATTTCTTTGTCCAACATGGATGAAATGCTAAAAGTGAATCAGTAGTTTAAATAATAAAAACTAAATTATACGGTTAAATTTTTTTGTTTTACTGGTTTGCTATGAGTAATGCAAGTAAAGACTTGCTGAAATATATACCTCTGTCTTGATTATGGTCCTTTAAATTAACAGCATTGTGGCTGGTGTCAAAAGGAAAGTGATGGTTGGACAGACTTTACCAGAGACAAAATAAAGCCCTAAATCCAAGCTGAAATTAATAGTCCTCTGTGAGATTATATTTTTTTTTGTCAGAGTCAGTTGTTAGAAATGTGATTCAAAATTCAACTGAAGAACAGATGCTTTCATTCTGAAAGGGACAGATTTATATTTCTTAATTGACAAAAAAAAAAATTTATCCTGTTCCCACGGAAAGGTATCAAATATATGCAGAAAAAAAGGATCATAAATTGATAGTCTCCTAATCAATCAAAAGATTGCAAGCTTAAGCTTTCTTAATATATATTTCAATTCAATACTTTTCTTCCCCAGTCACTTTCTGTTTTGCTCGTCAGCTGGAAATTTTTAAAGATGCTCTTATGGCTCAAGATTTTATAGCATGATGCTCTAGTAAAATATATTCTGCTACAGATTTTGGCAGAACAAGTGACAGGAGTCTATGTAAAAGATGAATGTCCAACATCAGATGCAAAATTGTTGCGTTGCCTGTACAGCTACAACTGTCCAGCAGCAAGCAGAGTTAACTGATTTAGTGAAAGGAAGGATGGCTTTTAATAAAGAAAGTAGTCATCATCCATCATAAAATCTGCAAGCTAAGGTGGAACCCAAAACTTTGAGATTAACATTTAGTTAGGTACTCTTTTTTTTTTTATTTCATAAAATAGTTTCCAAGAACTAGAAGAGCCTGAAGACAATAAACAAGCCTCCTCTTCTGTTAAAATAGTCTCCAAGCTCAGCAATGTCCAAAAGAAATTAACTGGCTATGCCTGATGTTCTGATTGTCCCCACTCAGCAGCTAAGACTCTGTGCATCAGCTCCTGGAATAACTCTGTAAAGAGTGGAGATGGGCAAAACCTCAGGCAGCCATGTGTTAGGGAGGGGGGTAGCCTGCCAGAAAAATATTCTTTCTCCTGTGCCCAGAAGAGTATAATGCCTTGTTCAGTTAATTATGAGAAAACAGAATCACCAGTGTTCCTCTGCCTTTCCTGCTGTGTAATCCTGACATAATCCCAGTCTTCACTAGTGCCACATGGGCAACGCAAAGCAACAACAGGCAGCTTTGTTTTTGAAATACTTTCTTACATTTAACTGCAGCTTACCCTTCTCAGGCATCACTGCCAAGTGGATGTTCCCTCTTCTAGTCTTCCTGATTATGCATTTGTCTTTTTAGGAAATTTTTCCACAGGTTGTATTTTTAGGAAATTTTTCCACATGTAAAATGTCTTTTATCCAACAAGCTCATCTTAGTCTGCCTTCCTAACCTACTGATGCCTGCTTTTGAGGGACAACATCAGCTCTCTAGAATTGGTACAGTTTTGAAATGGAAGTAATTTGGGCACTGGGAATTGACCTTCATACACTCATATACAGATATACTGTAAAAATATAAGTGGTATTACAGTAAATAAATCCCTTCTCTATAGTTTCTTTATTAAATATTTACTTATAAACCTATTATAACAAAAATACCTATTGAGGTATAAAACAAATATATACACATATATTAAGGTTATAAGCAATATCTAATATGCCTTATTAAGGAGGCAAACACTTATACTTTCTATCACCAAGATATTACAAAGGCATTGAGAAAAATTGTAGGAGAGCATTTGGTAGAAGATTCCAGGTCCCCACAAGACTGTATCATATTATGAGGTGCTACTCTCTTTTTTCGCTGTTGAGTTGTCCAGACTCTCGTCTCACAGTTTCTCCTCAGGCTGAATTCAGCCTAGAAGGACCAGATTTTTCTTCTTTATCACGAACTGCAGAGTGGACTCCTGCACCCCCAGACAATAATCTTTCACCTTTTTTTTTTTCTCTCCTCGTTGCTTCTAAGAATTTCAGAGGTGATTTTTGAGGCTAATAGTTACTGATTTTCAGTGTGAGAAAGCCAGTAGTTTGTTCTTTTTCTCTTGATGGTCTTTTTAATCTTTTGAAATATATGTCCTTAATGTAATGTAACAAGGTATGATATGTAATCACAAAGGAGCAAACACTTGTGGGACGTTTTCATTACTATAGTATAGGAAAACGTGCAAGTAGAAAAAGTATGTGTAAAATAACAACAAAGGATGTAAACAAGCAGGAAAGATGCCCAAAGAAACCAAAGTAATACACAGAACAAGCAAGACAGTGAATTGCCGAAACAGAAAACGTCCCAGTTCCTGAAACAATATGAATTAGGTGTGAAGTATATGTGATCATTTTCCTTTTGGGAAGGGAAGTGAGGAGTGTAAACCCATCAGTGATTAGAGAGGAAAGATGAGGAAGAAAGGAGACATCCTGGGCTGCATCAAAAGAAGCACTGCCAGCAGGTTGAGGGAGGTGATTCTGCCCCTCT
Organism: Tetrax tetrax; assembly: GCA_009806455.1. NCBI lineage: Eukaryota > Metazoa > Chordata > Aves > Otidiformes > Otididae > Tetrax > Tetrax tetrax. Next base: position 250,481 of record WHYT01017414.1, on the reverse strand, counting down.
ATTCCACTCTTGTGAGACTTAAACTTGAGTACCGTGTCCAGCTCTGGAGCTCCCAATATAAGAAGGATATAGACTTGTTGGAACAAAGCCAGAGGAGGGCCAAGAATATGATAAGAGGGCTGGAGCACCTCTCCTACGAGGACAGGCTGAGAGAATTGGGGCTATTCAGCCTGGAGTAATGGGTAATGGCTTTAAAATAGAGGGAGGTAGATTCACATTAGATATTAGGAAAAAAATTGTTTACAATGAGGGTGGTAGCACACTGGAACAGGTTGCCCAGAGAGGTGGTGGATGTCCCATCCCTGGAAACATTCAAGGCCAGGTTGGACTGGGCTCTGAGCAACCTGATCAAGTTGGAGATGTCCCTGCTCCTTGCAGGACTTTTAAAGTTCCCTTCCAACCCTAATTATTCTATGATTCTATGATTACTTCTTGTCTATGAACAACTTTAAAAGATCATTGGAAGAAAAGGTTTCCTGTTTATAAAACTCATTCAAAGATGTTTCCATTTTTTTTCCCTTCTCTTACAGTTCTGTTATTTTTTTAAAGTTTATAATATTTTTCTAGTTAATGCTGAGGAAAGTATTACAGAACTGGATTTGGGATAAGGCCAAAAGCAGCATCTTAAACCATTAGATCAATTTCAGTTGAGGGAAATAATTGCTCCAAAGTAACGTTTTAGGCTTCTTTTGACCATATCTTGTCATCACACTTCATAGGAGCCAGAAAAAATCTCATTCAATAAATGCAGTGTTTGAATCAGGAGCTAGACCTGGGAATTTTATCCTGACCAAAGAGCACTGCACCATACACGGGACACAGTACTCATTCCTTCCCCTAAAAGAACATAAAAACATCTACCCGTGTTTGGAATGCTGAAAAAATTTTGAAAAAGAAATAACAGATGACAAGAATTTAAATTAAAAAATTTACTCAGTTTTAAATCTCTTAATTTTACAAACACTTGATAGATGGTCTCTCACCAAGTAAATGACTGGTTTCATGAAGATTATTTACTGCATGGTAAACTGACTGACCATTTCCTCATACTGTTTGGGACTATATTATCTTAAGATTTTTCTCATCAGTTTGGTAATGAAGCTACGGAGAAGGACAGCAGGCAGACCACTTGTTACTGCATCGATAGTGAGGAAGGTTGAAATATTTCCTTTCTCTTGAAACAAATTTTTTATAATCTGCTTATACCCTCAATACATCACTGCATTTTTAAAAGCTCTTTCTATTGTTTAGGATGAAAAAAAAATGTATAAATATATATATAAATGAATACATATATTTAATTATAGAGTTTATATATATATATAAATAAAATGCTATTTATATGTATTTCAGTCTGATTCTGTTCAGTGGAAAGTTTTTCATTTGTAACTTTTATCTAAAAAAGACACTTATTTAATTTTGAAAGAGCTGAAATTTTATGGACATGTTTCATTTGCACCCAGGATGCTTTACGTTTCTCTAATACTGTAAATGGTTGCAGAGATTGCGTTCGTAGTCAGTGTCCATAATAGGTATTATAAATGCTATAATGTTAATAGGAAAGATAGCAATAGTCTTTCTGCTATCTAAGCTTCAGATCTCAGTTTGCTACACAAAAGAAGCAGTAGCAGTATCTTACTTAAGTAGTATCTTTTATGTCAGTCTAATCAAGGCATCATGATTGTTTCAGTTGGCTGTGTAGCTGTATGTGTTGACATGTATGTGTACATGTCAACGTAATGTTCTGAATCACTTGAATGTACTTTATCTGTGCATTTCACAAACTTGCTCACATCACCACTGTGAAATAGAAAAGATAATTTTCTCCTTTTTTGCAGACACGCAGCTGAAGAACTGATGGCCTGATTTGAATTATTTCAGGTCAATGCAGAGGTTGTAATGACTTGAGCAGGCTTCTGATCACCTCTAAAGAGTTTAAATATTCAGAATCCTACTAGCTGCCTATATTAGATCTAGAAATTGGTACATTGAGCCAAGCATCATCTTTTTTCTAACACAACAGGTCCTAAGTGGAACTTACAAAAATCAGTATGAAATTTTACCTGAGTGGAAGTTATTTTTATATTTATTTATGCTAAAATTGTAACCTGTAATGAATGTATGTAGAATGTGATCTTCCTTGCGACAAGGAAATTAAAAGACTTTTTTAAAAGGAAAACTCTGTCTCTATACTCATTTTTTAAATGATCACACAGTGGAGCAGTGTTTTTTATTTTACCATGCTTAAATGTGCAAATGAAGCCCTATAGTCTTGTCACTCTATGAGAAAATAAGTGAATATGACATGCATCTACACAATTACACTTGTTAAACACCCTTATGTGTGAAAATATGATGATAGCTAAGGTTCATTACAACAGACTTGCTACTGACGGCCTGGTTTTGCAGCTACATTTAATGATGGGATGACCTCATCAATTCTAATGACTCTACAATAGCTAAGGGTTGTATTTTACCTGCTTTTAATATAAGCTATAAATAAAATACATCTTCCATCTACTTTGAAAGTGGGCCATGAAACAAAGGTAAATTCCAGGCAATAAACAAAACCAACATGTCAGGTCAGTATATGCAATACTTTTCATCTGCATGAGCTTGTTGATTTTGTCCAAAGATTTATTCCAGTTGCTGTTACCTACTCCTGCGGTTGCAGAACACTGGCATTGTAGGTATTAAAGCTTAAGAGGACACTTTTTATTCTATATGAAATGGGTGTTTTACTAATTGCAAATGATCACTCAAGTGTATTTTTTAATTCATGCAGATATTTTTCTAGAATGCTTATGTTGATTGTAGTGCATAGGCCACCTATAATATGCTTGGTGAGTACAAAATTAGACTTTGTAACAAAGTCCACTGTGAAATAAGAAAAACTGACCTATAACAATGTTGAATTTGTCCTACTTTCTATTTACGGATAGAGACAAAGATAAAAGATAATATGTGACCCGAGCACACAAAACTTCCGTAATAGTTCATTGTGTTGATATATTTTAAAGGGTTTTTTTCAATAGGAATGGAAAAGCAATTTAATTTTCTTACTAGTCAAGTTTTTAAATAGATGTGGGAACAGTCTGTGTTCTCTACTTTCTAGAATGTTCAGCTAGGTTTAGGTTCAGATGGGAGTTCTTACATGATCCATTTCTTGGTAATAAAGAGAACATAAATTAGTATATCTTAGGGTTTAAAGCCCATATATTATGTTTTCTTTATTTTTCTTATGTTACATGAATACTTACTTTGCACAATTATTGTTTTTGAGGAGAATACATATGTATGTCAGATTTATAAAGCTGGGCATGTGTATTTTAACACAGTGGTAGGAATGTATGACATTATTTGCATATGCAAGCAATGTAAACTTGGTTCAGTCAGTACTGCATTTACTATAGGCCTACAGTTAAGTTACAAAATATACAAAAAGTAAAAACAACTCTTTTAAAAAAAAAATAAAATCTTCACCTGACTCCATCCATGCATGAACATCCATTACCCATTATGTCCACAGAAAATTCGCTGCAGGAGCTTTGCATTTGTATGAATATTAGAATCATAGAATAGTTAGGTTTGGAAGGGACCTTTAAAGGTCATCTAGTCCAAACCCCCTGCAAGAAGCAGGGACATCCCCAACTCAATCAGGTTGCTCAGAGCCCAGTCCAACCTGGCCTTGAATGTTTCCAGGGATGGGGCATCTACCACCTCTCTGGGCAACCTGTTCCAGTGTTCTACCACTCTCACTGAAAAATTCTTTTTCCTAATATCTAATGTGAATCTACCTCCCTCTATTTTAAAGCCATTACCCTTTGTCCTATCGCAACAGGCCCTGCTAAAGAGTTTATGTCTTTCCTGTAGGCCCCCTTGAGGTACTGAAAGGCCACTCTAAGGTCTCTCTGGAGGCTTCTCTTCTCCAGGCTGAACAGCCCCAACTCTCTCAGCCTGTCCTCATAGGAGAGGTGCTCCAGCCCTCTTATCATCTTCTTGTCGCTTCTCTGGCCTTGTTCTAACAAGTCCATGTCCTTCTTATGTTGTGGGCTCCAGATCTGGATGCAGTACTCTAGCTGGGGTCTCACAAGAGCGGAGGGGGAGAATCACCTCTCTTGAGTGGCTGGCCATTCTTCTCTTGATGCAATCCAGGATACGTCTGGCTTTCTGGGCTGCAAGTGTGCACTGCTGGCTCATATTGAGTTTCTTGTCCATCGACACCCTCAAGCCCTTCTCCTCAGGGCTGCTCTCGATCCATTCTCCTCATGTCGTGCTTGGAATTGTCACAACCCACGTGCAGGACCCTACACTTGTCCTGGTTGAACTTCATGAGGTTTGCATGGGCCCACCTCTCCAGCCTGTCAAGGACCCCTGGATGGCATCCCTTCCCTCCAGCATGTCGACAGCACCACACAGCTTGGTGTCATCGGTGAACTTGCCAAGGGTGCACTCTATCCCACTGTCCATTAATATAAGGGTTTTGGAAATTTATGTGTATAACATTTTGCAAATGTCTGGTAATGTGGTATATCTGTTGCATTGCTGATATTGATCCTACATTTATAGTTCACCGATTGTTGATTAATTACATGTTGATAATAAATCAGTAAACCACTTTCATCGTTGGATCTGTGTGGACTGGACATTTTTTCCCAGTGACAACATTCAAGCTATCTGGCTTAATACTAGCTTGCATGAATCATCATAGTTGTGGAAGTATCCCAGCTGCATTGCAGATATTTCTAGTTGGAAGAAATAGAAATAGAATGTCACCAGAATTAAAACAAAACAAACATGTGCAATTTATGGTTATATTAATTTATATAAAATGTGTCATATAGAGACCAAAGCGTAGAAATATACATTATAGAGAGTTTACCAGTATTTATCTAAGATGACTTTGGTAATTTGTGTTGTTTCTTCAGACATAAGAAATACAGACACCCCATAGTTATATTGTATAGTCCTTTATGTCACACAAGCAGATGCACTTCCCTTCAGTGAGGTTGATATTTTGAAGACAGTTAATAATTATTGACACGGAAATCCAATTCAGTCTAGCAAAGTTGTGTATTTGTATCTCCTTAAGTTTGAAAATTACAAAAATATGTACACTGTGCTAAAGAACTGAATCTAATAAAACAGGCAATGAGGAATTCAAAGCAGATGGCTAAATTCATGCATATCCTGTAGTTCAGACCTTGAAACCTCCTGAGGATTCAGCCTAACGAAGACTGGCAGTATCACATTGTCATGCTGCTCTTCTCTACTCTCTGATCATTGTTGATTTTAAAATTTTTATGACATATTAACACTTGTTCACTTGCCAGAATGTTTTTTTTTGAACTTTACATTGAAAAGATTCTGAAGCTGGCATCCTGAAGAACACAATTTCAGCCCAGGTTGTGGATGCTACAGAACAGCCACTGACTTTGTGGAAAGAGAGGAGCAGAAGCAAAAGCTGTCTCATTTTAGTGCCTCCGTTAAAACACACTGCATTATTTCCAATACTCTACTGATGTAATTTAGCTTGGAACATGATCAAAATTAAACTGTATCTTTTAAATAAAAACTTAGATTTTGGTCATGTTCCAAACAAAACAACATTAATAGCGTGCTGTAAATACTACAGTGAATTTTAAAGGCGGCTCTAATGCATGATGGCTTTTTCCTCTGCTCCACTTTGAGATGCGTTCCTTTCACCTCCTGAAGCATCCTGGATTCTCCCATTCTCAAGGTCACAGTTTGGATGAGAATAATGACATTTCAACAAGAGTTAATTGGTGACAAAAAAAATGTTCTTAACAATACTACTGAGAAATTGAACTATGAAAAAGCTCTTTTTTATTGTTTGAACTGTTGAATTCTAAAGGTGCAATCAGTAACAAATTGATGAGGAAGTGTTGCAACTTCTGAAAAAAAATCTTACAGGTGCTGCAGTCACAGCACATTTCAGGCAAATGTGAGACATAGTAATTTTCTCCTTCATTTTCTAACTGCTTTCCTTTTCTTTATTTTAGTAATAACACTGCCTCTTTCCCTCACCTTGCATATAAAGGAATCAGATTAATCAGGGAAAATCCAAAAGTTTTCAATGCTCTATTTTTTTTTTAGGTTTGTTTTTTTTTGTTTTGTTTTGTTTTTTTTTTATATAGAGTGTGTGATGGTTTAGCCTGAATCACCACACAGTTTCTCGCTC